>JBBBDQ010001049.1:3865000-4110000 GCA_037127315.1 Ascarosepion bandense
TGTGTGTATATATATGTATGTATGTGTGTACTTCTATAGGTATGTATATAATAATTGTAATTATTTTTTTTTTTTACCTAGTGTTGTCTTTATTTAGTTTAATTTCAAATGACCTAATTTTTAAAAAAATAATTTTATTTTAAATCCTATATCTTTTTATTCCCTTTTATTAATAATTATGCCTTTTTAAGTAAAGGCCTTTTTCTAATACTTCAACGTTTTGGGGAAATTAGGTTTTTGAATTTGTCCAGCGTCTGTAATATTTAAAAAAAATTTTTTCTTTAGTTTCTTTCTTTTTCCCTCCCTTCCTTCTTTTATCTCTCTTACCACCTTTTTTCCGTGTTGCTTAAACTTACGTCGATTTAACACGGCTGTCTGTTAATTTTTAGTTACATTCTCCCTTTTTTTTTTTTTTTTTTTTTTTTTGCGAACCCAGACGATGTCAATATTTTTTCTTTTCTTATTTATTTGATTTTATTCTATCTTTTTCTTTTTCTTTTTCGTTTTCTTTTTCTTTCCCTTTATTTTTATTTTTATTTTATTTTATTATTTATTTTTTAATTTCTTTGCAATCTATTTAAAAAGGAAAAGTAGACTAATTTTTCTCCAGTTTCTGAAAGGTTTTTTCTGTTGCTGAGGTGATGTGTCGTCCCCCGTGGGGATCTTCATATCGAAATGGCCATTCAACATCTTTGAATTAATCCTTTTTTAATATATATATATATATATATTTATTTAGATACTTTAATCCAAGCGGAAAAAGCAGGAAGGTATTATTCTTGTGTTCTTATAATGTAGAAATTGTCCGAATATTCTGAGGGCTTTCGGCTATACATTCAACCATTATCAGGAATGATTTCATTTTTACTTTGAATTAAATGTATGGATTCTTTTTATGTATGTAGCGTTATAGGAATAGGAATAAACACGGTCAGAACATTGTGACTGCGTTTTAATTGATGTAATTTAGTGTTTGCTTTTTTTTTCTTTTTCTTTGTTTATATTAACCGCAGGACCCTGTCAGTTGTTTTAAACGAAACTTTTATAAAAGATGGATTGCTACCCAAATACAAAATTACACACACACACACACACACACACACACACACACACACACACACACACACACACACATATATATATATATGTGTGTGTGTGTGTGTGTGTGTGTGCTTGCGTGTGTTTCCATAGATACATAAATCTATTTTTCAACATAATCTGCTATTCAAAACACTTAACACAATAGGCAATATTAATCTTACAGATCGAACAATGTCTTCATAATTTTTAAACACGGAAACCAAATTACACTTCCCTTTTCGCGCCAATTAGGAACACATTTCGTGGTGTTAGTTGGGAGATCAATTTTAAAAGCAATTTGATCTTATAGAATCATCACGTTATAGGTTTTCTTTCAAATGATATACTTTTTATGAGGCGGTGCTGTTCTCTGTTTTATCAGATTAAAAATCTGACCAAAAATAACCAAACTTAAACAATTCGAATGTAATATTTTTGAAAAATATGTTAAATAAAATTTAAAAATAAAATATTTAAAAAAAATAAATACTAATGATTAAATCTAAACAACGTAACTAAATGAGAAGAATAATATACAATAATATGCCTTAGTATTAAGTAGTGTCACTGGTATTCAGAACACTGTTATCGACATATCAAGGCCGAAAATTGAATAAGTAACTAGAAAAATCAAAATGTCGAAAGAAATACAATCTTTATTGATTCATTTGCACCCAAATTGGAATTTAAACATAAAGTCCTACAATTGCAAGATAAACTCTTTCAGTTAACAAACATCAGTGGTTTATGCTATAACTATTTTTACTTCTACTGCTATTACTACACATGTTATTAATAATGATATTATTATTAATAAGCTATTATTGTGAAGGGCTAATTACGGCCGTAATGATATATTAATACTAATAATATAAGGCGCTCATCGTTCTAAACAGACTATGCAGTCTACCACAATCGCTAGATCATACCTGTTGCAAAAGCCTGCTCACGCATATTTACATTAGTTCAACACAAAACCAACCTGCGGTTTTTACTCCAACTATGCTGAGCTGACTTTACGGTAAGGAAGCAATAAATGGGTGAGAAAGTATAAAAGCTGGACAATTTTATAAAAGATGAAGAAAAGTCTCGAAGCAACAGAAATTTGGTTCTACAGAAGGATGCTGGGGATAACATGGACCGTACATGTGAGCAACGACAAGATTTTGAAGAGAATGGAAATGAAAAGGAAACTTATATTTAACATCAGGAAGAGACAGTTGAAGTTTCTGGGACACGCAATAGAGAAGGAGGGTTTGGAGAATCTGATACTCACAGGGCTGTTAGAGGGAAAGAGAGAAAGGGGAAAATAGCCCTTGACACACTTGATGGGCTTAAACAAATAGATTGTAGAGGTAGGCATGGAAGAAATAACAGGTCAACATATATTAAGATCAACCAGAAATAGAAGGAAATGTAGGGCCATCATTGCTTACGTTCTGAAGAAACATGGCACATAAAAGAAGTAGTAGAAGAAGCCCAGTATGCTCAGCCACGATAATCCGTGAGTTTGTGCTAGCTTAATTGTAAACAACAGTTTCTCCAACAAATTTTTACTCAGAAGTCCCTGTGCTCTGGTATTGCTTTCGGTTGAAAGTTATAAAAAAATGATCTTCAAACGATTTTGGAGAAAAACAGGTTTCTTAGGTCTAGTAGCTAATATCATCAAGTCCTGATGGGGGTTTCCTTCCTAACCTTTTATTTTGAAGTGGTTTGAAATATGGTAGCTTTGTGTATTGATTAAAGATAAAAAAACAAACGCTTTTAACACAACGTTGAAAATATGACTTGCAGTTGTAAAAATATTGCAGAGACTGACACATCTGCACACACACACACACACACACACACACACACACACACACACACACACACACACACACACAGAGAGAGAGAGAAAATAAAGCAAAAAACACAATACAGAAAATAATACCCTGTTCGGGGTCAAAAACTGCTGCTAGTGGCACTAAGTGTGCCAGTACCGCCTTACCCACCGAAACTGTGTTACCTCCCTTGGTTGGCGGCTGACAGGCACAGGGTATTACACGTGATTTCACATACTTTATGAGAAAAAGGGACAACATAACTTTCTTGGAAAGTAAGATGGCGCTTGGGAAAGACATCTTGGATATTTGGGGTGGCATCCTGGAAATACTAAAGCAAATATGACTAACACAACAAACAAAAAAATGCTCTCTGAGTGTCTGAGAGAGAGAGAGAGAGAGAGAGAGAGAGAGAGAGAGAGAGAGAGAGAGAGAATACATCACCCATCTAACTGATCTAAGTGATAATGACATGGACTTGAAACCTGCTACAACTTTTGATTGCAGCAGTAAATTCGAAAGCCTGTGAGGTTTACATATCCATGCAAGTCAGTTCGCCTATTAGAGAATGTAAATCGAATGATGTGATTATGAATCCGGATTACACCCACAGTATTCTGGATCCCATTGCTAAACCTACTTAGGAATAAGAAAGAAAGAGGGATTTCTAGAGCCGAGTGCCAAAGAAAACGTCAGAAGACAAAGCGACAACCTCAGAGATCATTATACAATAATCCTTACTATTTTGCTAGAAACCTGTTCACCGAGACTAAGACGTACCGCAGAAGAAACTTGAGAACTACCTGAAGATGACATATTCTGATACTTGGAAAGATGTGTCAATCCCTTCTTTGAATGAAAGACCTCCCTATGCCCAAGGCCCATGTTTAATGGCCGTGGACTAAAATTGATGGAAATCCGGGAATTCGTTCGCAAACTACAATGCGATTGTCCTTATTGTTGTAATGGAACAGAGCAGCCGCTACTTTCTGGTCGGACTGCATGATTACTTCCTGGCTTAAGAGTAGTTTTTTCCGGTTGCGTGTTTTATACGTTTGGCAGTCATCACAATTCTCGATGCTATGATCCTTTTTTTCTTCATTCAGTTCTTCGTTTATTTATTTTTTCGGAGTTAGTTTCTGATTAGGTGTAGTCAATCGCAAGAAACTCTTCTTGATATGGGTTGTGAAGCATGAGGCCTTCTTTGCTGCTGCTGCTGCTGCTAAACAACAATCGTCTTGACTGACAATGATAAACCACGAGTACATATAGAAATAGAAACATATTTTTATTCTTCGTCGGAATATTGGACGATCTGATCAAAGATGAAGGAGAAGTTTGAGGCAGCAGAAATGTGGTTTTACAGAAGGATGCTGAGGATACCATGGACAGAGCACGTGTGCAACGATGAGGTGTTGGAGAGGATGAAAACGAGAAGAAAACTGATAATAAATATCAGGAAGAGACAAATGAGGTTCCTGGACATATAATGAGAAAAGAGGACCTGGAGTACTTGATACTCACAGGTCGGATAAATGGAAGAAGAGACAGGGGAAAGCAGCGCGAGATGTACTTGTTAAGTCTGAGCAAATGGTTGACGGAGTGGGGCTTAGAAGAGATACTATGAGAAAAAGTTTTGAGAGCGACAAGAGACAGAGCCAAGTGAAAGTCCATGATCGCCTACGTCGTGAAGGAACATGGCACATAAAGAAAAAGAAGATGGTTGTGTGAAGTGATAGTCAGAGAGAGTCGTTGAATTGTGCGAGAGTTGTCTTCTCCTTTCTTCTCTGCGTTCTCTCTGCGTTCTCCTGGTGTTCTGATCTCGGCCAGTAAAAAAAAAAAACAACAAAAAAACAAAACAAAAACAAAACAAAAAAAACAAAAAAACAAAACAAAACAAAAAAACAAAAAAAACGATTTTATATAAGCAGAAATTTCTACGTATTTTTGCTATCTCGATCTTTTGCTTAATTGTGTCATCTATGGCTAGGCGAATCTCTCAATCATTTTTGCCGACTATTGCCTTTGAAGCCGGCTGCCTTTGATGTAATCACAATTCTATCGGTTGTGTTTATATTTTCTGCCTTCGACGTCGACCACACTTCTGTCAGTCCCGCTTTTGATGACAATTATATTTCTATCGGGTGATAGAAATAGGTTACAGTTGTACGTTCCTTAGTGTTATAATAAAAGAAATTTTATGACACAAACCTTTTGTTTTTATTATCATGTCCACTTTAGCGGTCACTGAGACCATGTCTCCTTGGATACGAGGTTAGTTTTATTTTCTCTGAGTATATTTTAGGTTTGTTTTTCATTTTATTTAAATAATTCCGCGGTAAGACGTTGACGTAGGTTCCTGTGTCAGCTTTTTGTGGCATTTTGATGCCTTGAAGTAGCAAGTTCTTTATCCGTGGTGATTCCGATAAGGTTAGAGGCTTGATTCCTCGAACGAAAAATTCTTCTCTGACACTTTGTCCACTATAATTCGGTTGCATTCTCTACACTATTAACTACATATGAATGATAGTAATCTTCGCTTGTAACAGACTCGTTTATGCAGTGTACATTTATCTTTGTTCGGCACATAATTTTAATAAGGTCCGATCTTCAGGCACGCCGTACACGTCTGTCTTTTTGCTGTGCAAATTCTATCAATTCTTAGTCATATCCATATTTGCCACATTCATTAGATTTTTGGCTTTGATTGTTTTTTTGACCTTTGTGTACATTTTTCCTGTGTTTGGTAAATGCATGTTATTGACATTAAAGTTCAGATCAATTCATTAAAAGGAGGCACCGCATTCTCTAGTTGGGCGGCTTAAATTTGCGAAGTAATAATTTAAAGTTAAGTAAACAAAGTATATTTTTTTTTCTTATTCTGATTCACATATATATTCAGAATATATCAAAAGCTTGTGCGTATTGCTGTTACATTTGTTTATAAATTTGTGTATTGTATTTCTCTTTATACGTAGCGTATACTAAGTATTTACAAAGGTCAGCTCAAGTTTAGATTACTAGCAATAATAAAATATTATTTTCTTAAAAATCCTATCTTCCCAGTACTTTTGTATGTATATATGTATATATATATATATATATATATATATATATATATATATACAAGTAAACTATTGAAAAATAACCATTTTTACATAAGCACCATTACAACTTTGCAATCTGTCTCTTTCTCTCTCTCTCTCTCTCTCTCTCTCTCTCTATATATATATATATATATATATATATATATATATATATGTGTGTGTGTGTGTGTGTATGTGTGTGTGTGTTTGTAGGATTAATAAGATATTCGAAGCAAATGAAGATATAATGAGGTAAAGTGAAAAATATATTCAACAACGCCTTTCGCCAATGTGAAGTGCATTCGGCTTTTCGAGATTGAGAAGAAAGACAAACTCATTTTTTAGTATAGGAGGGGCAATAAATTAAATTACCTCAACAGATAGTGTTCATATATATATATATATATATATATATATATATATATATATACTCACCATTAACATGACTCGGAGTTTCATGCACAACGCAATATTCAGGTGCTCAGCACCTGAAGATTACGTTCTGTATGAAACTCCGAGTCGGTGAGAAATAATATATATATTTATTAATATGTAAGTAATAGCTCTGTCAAATTACATTGAACACTATTTTATTGACTCACTCTGGAGCCTAGACAGGTGTTTTGATCAACTGACACTTTTGCCGTTAAGATTGAAAGAAGAAATCGTATTCCCCAAAAATATAACCTTTTTTCCAAATTTAAAGTGAATCTTTATTCTGATTAGTTAAATTGAACTCACACATAAATTTTTGTCTTCCACATCCATAAATAACAAACGTATTGTTTCTTATATTCCAATGAACAATTTCACAACAATGATCTAACATTGTCTGATGACGAGGTAAAAATCTTGAAACATAGAAATTTCCGTGTCGCAATGTGAACTATCACAAGTGGAAGTGCCTAGGCACATTGATGAGCTGTGATACAGCGAAACAGACTTGTATTTTTTTTTAATCATATTACCCCGAGCAAGGCGGTAACGCCACTGACGTGCAGGGGGCTACATAAGAGAAAAGATTAGAAGAGAGTGAAGAGAAAGACGAACCAGTTAGAAAGGAGCAAGAGAAGGATGGGAATACAGGTGTGATGACAGTTGCAAAGGTAGAGAGAAAGGAAAGGATATACAGAGCGGTGTGGAAAGAACTAGGGTCAAGTATTTGAGAGATAAGTATTGACCTTGCATTTAAATTCCTAGAGGTTGTAGCCGTCAGGAAAGCAAGAATAAGGAAGCGAGTTCCACAGGCGAGAAGTGTGAGAAAAGAAGCTGCAGGAGTAGAATTGTCGTTTGCATTTGGTTGATCTAACCGTGAATGGGTGAGACCCAGTTGCCAGTCTGGTTGCACGAGTAAACACCTATTGCGGCGGCACCAGTGACTTAAGTTCGTTCGAGTAGAAGCCATGAAAGTATTTATAGAACAGACAAAGGAAAGCCACATCTCGTCGGTGGGAAAGTGGCTGTAGTCAGTACCTATCACAGTTTTTGATTCTCCTTTGGAGCCTGTCAAGAACACGGAGATGAACAGCGGCGGCACCAGACCATATATGACAGCAGTACTCCATGCACCGACGAATGGTTGATTTGTATATATGCAGGATGGTTTCAGGTGGGAAAAACATTCTGTCCCGACACAGTGACCCAACCTTCCTAGCAGTGGATTTAGCTATTGACTCAATGTAGTGGTTCCACTTGAGATCAGAAGAGAGGGTAAGGCCGAGGAGGCACAGAATATGTGGATGACTAAAATATTTGCTGCCTAAACTCACACACACATACATATATATACAGCCTTTGAGATTTGAAAAAGAAATCACACGACCGGCGATCGAGAGCGAGGGAAAAATTTTACTAGCCGCAAAATCATTTTACTTGACCGACTCCATTTTCTTAATAGTCGCCTTACGTAGACATAGCGTGAAACGCTGATGGAAAACAAAAGAAATGAAATTTTAATTAAAATTTCGAACGTATTAGAAAACATTTAAAATAAAAAAAAATGATAACAACAAAATTTGATCTTTCCTCTTAATAATAGCATAAACATTTTGATGATAAAACTTTTGTTTATTAAGTTTGAGCCCTTTTAACATCATGATATGCTGTTTTTTGGCAATTGAGTGAAGGTACCTAAATTCGTAGTTTCTTTCTTCTGTTTGACTACAACCTCTATTTCATAGATAATAAAAAAGTAACAAATCTGATTTTTTCAACGATTTTCTATAAAAAATATTACGTGTATAATTTGTTTTTCGGTGCGTGGCTGAAAGAAGTATATGTATTTTTTTTTTCATTTTTTCAAATGTTCATTTTAGAAATATAGATGTTGAGTCAAGGATAATATTTTTCCAAATAACTTTCTAAAAATCTGTGAGCGGCTTTAATCTATGCGTCAGAGACATTTTGGCTTCACTCTGGAAGCGTTAAATAAACGAATGTTTACACTGACCGGGACGATAAAAGCGAGACAGGAGCTTGTCAATCTAAATTCCATTTGTCAAATTTTGCTTTGATGATTACGGGATATTACTGTTTTTGTTTAATCACACATTTCGACGTAAATCAGGCGCCATGCATAAGACCAAAGAGTTCAATAATGTCATTGTAGGTCACTCTAAATAACATGTGAATATCTAAGACATACTTTTGGGTTGTAAAAGGAATCAGATTTCTGTTTTCTATATTTGAAGGAACACGTTTCATTGTGAGGTTTTTAATCGACCACAGGCGAGTAATACAATTAACTTTAATCGCTCAATTAAGTTTTTAATCGACTGGGTCGATCGGGAGAGTGAAATCTCAAAGGATATATATAAATATTTGTGTATTTAGGCAGTAAATTTTCTTTTAAGCATATCAGATTAAAAAATTGCTAACATTATGTCTGTTTATTTTTTTATAAAATCCGTTTGTACTCACAGATAATCTTTCATGCATTATAATTAAAAAATGTAAGAAATGCGTTGTAACTTTTACAGTTGATTTTATTACGTTTTTCTCGATGCTTCCAAATGTATTCAGTCTTTCTCCGAGATCATTTTCAGGGGTGTAAGTTGTGGTAACAAAAAATAACTGCAAAATTGTGTTGCTAAAAATTTCTGTAAATTTTTCGGTTAACAGTTATGCTTAGCGTCCATTAGAACGGGAAAATTATCCACTACGGATTTTTTTTCATGTTGTAATGTCCTGGTCATGCACATATTAAAGCATGAAAAAACTGTTCATTTTATAAATATTTTAGAACATTACCACCGTATTTATAGCTGGTTCTATTAATTGACGGCTGAAGTTTTATAATGAATATTACCTCGAGAATTTCCAGTTTGAATTTGTTGTTTTCTTAGCGTAGAATAGTTATATTATCGATCATTATGTTTTTATATTTTAAATGTAGACAGGAATGTTGCTGTAGATGTCTAGAAATAGACGAATGGTCAGACATGTGTAATGTAAGACATCGAGTTTAACTTTTTTTGACGGAAATATTTGAGGGACATTTGAATTGATATATAATGTCGGTTTTATGTTATACATCATTTGGTGGGTAGAGGTTATTACGGATAATTTAATTAATAGTATTGTATTTTTTATAATATATTATTAATTTTTTTTATTAGGATCCACGGTATGAGTACGAATGAGACTGTATGACTTTTTCATCCTGTTTGTAGTTATATATATTAGAGACATCGGTGTATACTAAATTTTTAATTTAGCCCACTCTGAATAGATGCTTTTACGATAATCCGCGATATTATGTATGCATTCATATATATTTATGTCGTTGCATTGAATGAAGGTAACAAAATCAAGGAATATAATGTCACTTGGAGATAATGTAGTCTTGTTGAATTCTGTAGTTAGGATATAACACTCGCTTCAGGCCGTTCTCACTAACTCTCTTTCTACTTCCTCCTCTACTTCAGCGTCAATACTTATGTTATTTGGACGAGCCAAAGACATTCTGAAGTGATGTGTTCATCTCTCCAAGACCCCCACTTTTTTTTGTTTTTTAAATGTACACTTTCTTTAGTCGATATTTATTCCGATATGGTTCTGCTTCTAAATATTTTGTAGTGGAACATTCGTTTTAGTAATAGATACTAAATATCGTAAAGTATGCCCATCCGTGAATTAAATTGTACTGGTTCCTTCTTCTGTGCATATCTAGACCTCAATTGATTTATATGTCTTTTATGTCGAAATCGTCCAACGCATATCATAGTAGTAAGCAGCTGAATAATTTTTTTTTTGGCAAGTTTCTTTTCCAGCCTTAAAGCTTTTAAAGAAGACTTTGTTGCCGATCCTAAATGATCTGGTAATTTGAAATTTTCGATTTTTTTTATTTCCAAGAAGTAATTTGTCGAAAATGTATCACTTTCCAAACAAACACGTATTCTCGAGGTGGCATTTTCGCGGTGACGTTTGCATTCGACGTCATAAATTCTGGTAGTTCTGTTTCTTCAGCTTTCAAGCTTTGCAAAAAGTTCGCTTAAGAATTGAACCTTTATTGCCATCGTTGGTCGTTTACACTTCTATTTTGTAAAACTGTTGACCACATTTAAATACTATGATCTATTTAGTGGCCCAGCAAAGTTGATACGTAGTTTTACCCAGGGTTTATCAGTGCTCGGCCATACTTGATAATTTATAGGTGATGCTAATTCGAGTAGATAGACTGAACTATCGCCCGGTTCACACTCCACCCACGTCTATTGAACAGGTGTAAAGGCTCATCCCTTGTTCCCTGTTTAGGACGTGGTTTCGGGCTTTCTCTTTTCCAATCTATTCACTCTTACGTAACCCCCTGCACACCAGTGGCCTTACCGCCTTGTTCGGCGTGATATGATTAAAAAAAATGCTGCTGCTGCTGCTGAATTACAGCCATTAAATTTTCTAACTGTATTTTGAATATCTTTGTTCAACTTTGGCCAATAAACTTATCTTCTCATCAGGGGCTTTGTCCTCACTACTCCCGGACAGTCTACGTGGAATTGTTTCAAAATCCGTTCTTGTAGAGGCAACGGAAATAATAACCTTTCCGCTTACAAAAGTACCCCATCACAAATATATAATTACTACTAAGGTAAATTTTATTGTTACTACGTTTCGGCTTCACGTCATAGTTTTTAAATAGTTTTTAGTGTGAATTTTGATATTGTATATTGTGACCTGTAATAGTGTTACACTCTGTTTCGCTTTCAGATTCCAGAAAAGTGATCATGGTATCTTCAAAATCTTTTTTATATTTCAATATAAATCTTGACAAGCCATCAGCATGTAACAATTTGTGGACGATAGGAATTCCATCTTGGAATTACAGTTCAATAAAACCGTAACCCAACGTGGAAGTCACTTTTTTAAAAGCGAATATGCTTAATAATGAACGATGATCAGTTTGCAATATAATCTTTTCCCCAATATAATTTTATAAATTTTCTTTACAGCAAAAGTTATAGAAAGCCCTTCATTTTCAATTTGACTGTAGCATTTACCTGTATTTCTTTAAGGGTGTGCGACTGCTTTCACAGTCGAATTTATGACCTATTACCACTCCAATGCTGTATTCGCTCCCGTTTGACACTACTGCTATTTGTCGCTACGGGTCGTAATGTGTTATCTCTCAAATTAGTAGTTTTTTCCTCCGACGACCAGTTTCATTTTGTACCCTTAAGTAAATTATCCTGAGGTGCTCGTAATTTGTACACACCTGGCACATAATAATTTGCTAATCCATGCAGGGTCACCAAATATGTTGGCGGAGGCATTTCTTTAATAGCAATTTCTCTAGCGAGACCCGGCCTTCTTCCCTTTTCGTCGATTATCTGACCATAATATTTAATATTATCAATAAAGAATTGACATTTACTGAGTTTGAAACCACAATCATATAGTCTCTAAAATATTTGTTGAATCAGTTTTACGTGTTGTATTTTTGTAGCACACTATGTCATCTATATAAGCGACAGTAACGTCTTGTTTAGCTAACATAGTATCCATATTCAGTATTTGTTTATACTTCTGAGATGAGGTAGTATTTATACTGTTTACATTGTTCGAACTATAGTCCTCATCTTTATTTTCATGTTTACGGCGTTTCGGCCGTTGTACGCCCCGGATTTCTTCAGATGCTAGGAATTTCGAATTGAACACTTTATTACAATCACTAGGGTAAATCATTCTCATTCCATGTGCGATGCCACTTCTGGTATCCGTGTATTTATGTCTATTTAACTTAAGTTATTTATTCACCACTGCCGTAGCCTGGTATTGAACTCACAATACTTTTGAGTCCATATCCACTGGGCCTTGTGTCCTTGGGTTTCAGGGATTGACCCCAAAAAGTGTTGAGTTTTCTACCAGGCTATAGCAGTGGTAAACATATAACTTAGAGAGTTAAGTTAAAGGGAGATAACTACATGGTTACCAGCACATGGAATGAGAATGATATGCCCCAGTGATCGTAATAAAGAGTTCGGTTCGAAATTCCTAGCACCTGGAGAAGGCCGGAGCGTACAACGGCCAAAACGTCGTTAACATGGCAATAGAGATGACGACAATAGTCCGAACAATGTAAATAGTGTATCCATTATTCGTTGGGAAATACTTGTGGCTATTTTTACACCGAAGGCTAATTTTTTTAAACCTGCAGAGTCTTTTATGTGTATTAATAGTCAAATACTTTTGTCATTTCTTAGCCATTTCAACTTGAAAATATGTCTCAGACATCAGTTTTTGAAAATAAATTACCACCATTTTTTTTGCAAATAAAATAGATGTATATTTTTAGATGTATATACATTTTAGATGTATATATATCTAAAAATGTATGTTTTTAAATGTATATATGCATTGTGGTGCAGTGGATAACGACAAATCGGGGAGCCGAGTTCGAATTCCAGTTGAATTCCTTGCATTCACTTACGCACAAGTACTATTGGGAAAGGTGTTCATCCGTTTTTCCCTCCAGTTATGGGTTAAATAATAAGACAGATTCGGTTCTATAGTCTTGGCTGGCAACCAGTCTACTGCAGAAAGCAGTGGTAATCTACTGGGGAATAATCTTCTGCCCAGTTAGTCATGTCTCGAAAGAGACATGATCACCCAAAGCGTGTATTACGTATAGCAATTAACGGACTGATCCCCTATCCACGTCAATGGGTAGGGAATATACATCTATAAAGAGGCTGTCATTCAACCTAGTTGAAAAAATCTGCACATAAACGAATCTTATTTTTTTCTGTCTAATATAAACCTCTGTCGTGGCCCATTTCGAATAATCTGTTTTTTTAATAACTTTGCAATTTCCTAACCTAATAAGTTCAGTATTCATAGACTCAAATGCAGTGAAAAGTATATTTCATTTAGGCTTAAAAACTGGTATCACGTTTTCTTTTAATTTACAAAATGCCTTTGAATTTCTATATTTTTCCAACTCTTCTGAGAAAATACAGGCGAATTTATTTTTTTAGCTTACTCGACGTGACTTTAGATGTATTTTTTATTTGAAGAACAATTAACTTTGCCACACAATGAATTAATCGGCATCTCCACAGTTCAAATAATTCTAGCCAATCAACGCCTAGTAAATTTGAGTTGGAATATTTTCATACGTAAATATCTGTTTTTTAGTTATACCCGCAAGCGCGATGTTATACGTAATTTTCCAAAGAAAAATTAATTTCTAGTCCGTTATTTCTCTTGCAACATTGTTTTTTTTTCCCAGTTAGACTTGACAATTCTGTTCCAGTTCTGTTAATCAATAATTGCAATATCGCTACTATTGCCCAATTGAAATCTCATCGTAGCGTTATTTATTTTTACTGTCACAAATTTTCTATTGTGTGAACTTTTCAGTTTTTTAGCTGGTGGCATTATGTTCAGAAAGTAAATTTGTGCATTTCTTCTGTTTTTCGACTTGAAGCTTTGTTTATGACCTGTTTTTCCACAATTAAAACATTTTTTGGTTTTAAATAGTCAGTCCTTTCTAAAATTAAGCATACCACAGCTATAGCATGTGTAAAGTTTGGCAGTATTTTTATTTCGAATTTTTTCTTTTGGCACCACCGTCTTTTTTCGAACTAGTAGAACTTCTGATGTGCCTTTTTGTTCGATTTTAGCTGTATCGTGACTTAAATTGACAACTATTTGGCACTTTCCCTTAAAGAGTATGTATCATTAACTTTGGATCCTATTCAAGTTTTGTAAAAATTCAAGAGCATGTTTCCGCATCGCTGTTTGATACTAGACCTTCAACGAAGATCAGAATTTAAATTTGTCCGGGGACCCAGTGTGGATCAAACTCATGAAAACATTTGCATAATTTACATGGGTCCTGCTAGTATATATATATATCCAAATGAATAAGGAACGAAGAAAATAATTGCAACGTTCAAAACAGTAATTTAAAACAGTGCTCAATATAAAAATAGAGCAATGAATATTTATTATTAATTATTACTTTAGAACATGTGCAATCTACAAACTTGTAAAATTGTATTTTGTTTCGACATTGAAAGAACAATGCCTCATTAGGTAGTTAATAATGATGGTAATAAGCTTTTTATTGAAAAAAATTTTTAAAAATTAAAAAACACTACTTCTTTTTATTTTTGGAAATATTTTTGTACGAGTTAAGAAGATATTAAAAAGGAGGAGAAAAAGAAAGAGGACAGAAAAAATGAGAAATCAAGAAAGGGAAAGAAAGAGGAAAGCGAAAGACACAGAGGAAACAAAAAGCAAAGAGGGAAACGCGAGAAAGCACAGAGAAGAAAGAGCCAACGAAAACGGCTAAGAGAGAGAAATTTTAGATTTAGGCAGGAAGTGAATTGTAGACAGATATAGATATTAGTTTCATAGTGTCTGTGCTCAAATATTTTTGCATTAAAAAAGCCATACCTCCATAAAAGAAAAAGGAAATAAAAAGGAAAGACACAAAAAAGAAGCAGAAAGCGAAGGGGAAAAAGTGAGAAAATGCACAGAGGGAAGAAAGGGGAGAGACAACAGAAGCGGCTAAGAAATAAAAATTTCAATCTCTGGCTGGAATTGAATTGCAGACAGATACAGATTTCCATTTACTTGCTTCTCCGACAGCTACAATCTCCAAGAATTGAAATGTAAAGTCAATAGTCATATCTTATCTCACTGACTTGCATCCGCTCTCTCATGCTCCTTTCTCCGTCCACTCCACTCTCATCAGTATTCCCATCCTTCCCTTACCCACTTCCTGACACCCCCTATAACCAGGCACTCTTTCTTATAACTTTCCTCCTATGTAACCCCCTGCAAAACAGTGGCAGTAAAATGCCTTGCTTGGGGCGATATGACAATAAAAAAAGAATAATTCATCCAGTTTAAATTTCTCACACTCACGGTTAGGGGCGGACTGAGAGTGTTATAAGCTCTCGGGCAGAAAATACAATGGGCCCCCTACCCCCGCTCTTCACAGTTAAATGCCACATGTAGAGGCTGTGCAGCAGGTAACCTGTGCATATTGCCGTAACTATGTAATGGCTTTAGTATAAGATATATATGTGTTTATAGGCGTAAGAAGATTTGGAAACTTCAAGGCCATGAAGATGTTCGTGGATACATGCTGATAGTAACAACAAAGCGTAATGACATGTCAAACAAAATTTTCTTTGAATTACAACGAATTAACATGTAAGCAATGTACTAAATTATAAAATTCATAATAATAGATACTAGAAACAGATATTGAAATGAGTTAACATACACTTTTTAAAATATTTTTTTACATTCTAACACACCCTAATATATGATGTACTATGCTTTACAATAACACTGAGCCAAAAGGTTCAATTATTAACGTTCACAGATTACAGTAACAACATTGTACTCATTTCAGCAGAGAATTCTGCAATTATATCCATGATTTTGTCTTTGATTTGATTTTCATTGCAATGTCTTTTTTCAATAGCAATTAGCATGACTCCAAGTTATTCTGGGTGAGTGAAGACCTCAGCCTTGTTTTCAACATTTTTAGTTTAGAAAAACATCTTTCATATGTGCACTGTGTGACGCTTAGTGTTACAATGAATTTATATGCTTCATATAAATTTTCATATGCAGCTGCACACAACCCGTACTCTGATAACAACATGAAAGCACAGGGCAAATAATTCTTACATGTTGTCTTGGCAGATGATTCAGCAACTTGTGTATACCCCTCCTGACTTCATGCTGTCTGAATCATTTTCATTGTCATTCATTTTCATTGTCATTCATATTCTCTAGCTGTCCCTTCTTCAGGTCTTTGTAGCTCGATGCAAATGAAATCAGTTCATCCTGTAGTGCTACTCTGTCAATTTCTGATACTGCATTAGCAATCAAACTTAGCTCCATGTTTTGGGAAGATGCCAAGATTTCAGAAAACATGTTTGGATCAAAGTAAGAAATCTGCTTATAGAGTTTTTCATGAGACGAGAATCTAGATTGCATGCTGTGCTCTTCAGCATGCAAGCTAGCATCAGTTACTGCATAATGGTATGAAAGCTCAAAATTTCTCTTCTCGTCTGTGATACCTTTTGGTGCTGAGCGACTAAATCTGATGGTTGAAACTGCGCTCTAGTCTTCAGTGTTTCTTATTTACTGGTTTTGTATTCATATGCTCTTCCCAGACATTCATCCTTTTGTAGGAATCAGTAAAAAATGTTGATAGTTCATTAAGCAGACTAAAAAGACTGACTGCTGCAACATATACACTGCTTACATCACTGATCACCAGACTCAGAACATGTGCATAGCACCAAGTATGGATGTGACTTGGGTGAGCTGCTTTCATAAATGCCTGAAGACCAGAGTAAACACCACTCATATTAGCTGCTCTATCAAATGAATCTCCAATACACTGTTCCAGTGTCAGGTCTATGTCTGAAAGTGTATTTCACAGCAGGGTGGGCAAATTTACCAGGCGAACTAGTCTTTTCTTAGCTCTGACTCTAACAACATATCTAAGGACAATGGCACACTGATCATGGGCAGAAATGTCTTGGGTAGAGTCAATTTGTACTGAAAACATCCCTTCATTTTTCAACTTCTTCACAATTTTGTTTTTGATCATGTCTGAAATAATATTTATTATCTTATTCACAGTTATTTTGTTTAAAAAGTTACAAATTTGCCACGCCCTTTCTTAGATGGATCTTTTTGTTTACCCTGCAAAATCACTTTTTGCAAATGTTCCTGCAGGTGTGGATAGTATTTCTCATAAAGCTTTATAGCCTCTAGAAAATTCCCACGATTGTCATATTACTTTCATCAAATACAATTGCAACAGCTTCTCTATGTTTCCCGCGGTAAGGCAAGACTTGAAAACCAATGTAAAATATTACATCAATTACACACTTTGAAACACAGCGACGCTGAAGCACTTGTTGAGTTCTTAAGGAGAGTTGTTTCTTTAACAAATTGTGCTCGATGGATCTTTCACAAGCATTCAGAAAATATGCATCAGTAGAAATGAGAGTGACTCTTTACATGTTCAAACAGTCTTGTTGTGATGTGTCTCTAGTCAGAACAGCCCTGGATTATCCGCATGTTTCGACTTTTCTTGGGAGCACACATCAGACAAAACGAGCAATGCAAAGTCTTGTTTTCTTCATTGTATGTCACCCACTTTCTTTTAATGTTCATGCCCTGAACGCCTTGTCAGTTACATACAACAGCACTATTGAATGGTATGTTACTTACAGGCTGGTTTGGATGAAATTTCCAAAACATCTTCTGTAAAATAGAGGCATTGTGGCTGGCATCTGTTTTAGGAAAATATGCACTTTTCGCAGGCGTAATCTGTGTACTGGTTGTCATGGAATCAGGCCTTAAAACCGTATTTGGTGGCCCATCGAATTCGGTTTCATCTGGCTGGGAGAGATCAAGGGGTTCAGCAGAATGAGGAGTAATTTCAGATTCAGAAGGTGCTTCTGTGGTTGTTGTAAGTTAAAGCCAGCCGCATGTTTGACTTGCTCAGAGGATGTAGCTTTCTTAGCAAAACATGTATCAATTTATCTTCTTTATCTTGAATATTGTTTCCTTTTTCTCTTTTGAGCACCACTTTTATGTTTGTAGTCAGACATCATTAAATTGGGTTTAGCTACCTGGTCAAGATAAAAAGAATAATTTTTGTTTAATAAAAAATACACTAACCCACATTACTATTATTACTAATCCATGTATATATTATATACTACACTATTACAAATCCATGTATATAAGCCTATAGAAGCAGTAGCATATAATGTATATATATATATGAGACCAGTGCCGTAGCTGACGCTAAAAAACACTGGGTACAGAGAAATTTGCCCGGATTTATTAAGGTGGTGACGTCATCGGTGTCGTACTCTTTCAGAAACTGTGAACTTTTGTGGATTATTCTTTTATTCCGATGGAAATTATGCGTAGATTTCACGGCACTTGTTCAAATCTGCACCCAGATCATTTGCATAATGAGAGGGAGATAGATTTTTTGGGACGCTTGTGAAATTGTTGTAAGTTAGTTAAACACATCTCAAATATATTTGGACTTTTTACAAATTAATATCATACAAAGGTAAATTTTATTATTACATTTTTGTTCATTAATAATTAACTGACAAAATGATGGCATTTTATCACCTTTGGATTGATTTTCAAAAATTTAATTTATTTGCCTTCTTTTCGCGAATTAATTAATAATAAAAAATATCGGCTAAATTCGAAAGTTTACATTTTTTAATTTATTATTTCGAGTATTTATTAATAAAAGTTCTTTTTATTTATTTATTTTTAGGTTTATTCTCTTTTATTCAAAGTGTATGGGTTAAGAAATAATAATTTTCATTTAATTTTTTTTTCTAAACGTTTAGAAAAAACAGCCTTCCAAAACACAGTGACCGTACCTAAAGGTTTTGATTAAATATATAAAAAATGTCTAGAGCAAGATCAGTGAGACTGCACATTGCACATATAAAAAAATACAATCAACTGAAGTTATATCAATAGTTTTAGAAGAATGTGAAGAATATATCCGTATATTGACATAATTTGACTGTTAATTTGAAAACAATATTGGATTTAAAAAAATATTCTGCTTGAATTCGCATTAAAGCGCTTTTAAAAATTGAAATTTTAAAAACTTTGACTTAAAAAAAATCACATAATGCGAATTTAAATTTACTATAAATCCTCAATATTTTTATCAAATTAGCATACTTATAGATGTAAACAAAATAATCAATATAGTCAATATTTTAACTAATTAAAATGCTTGGCAACAGACAGGAGTTAGGAAATAGGTGCCCTTTCTTTGCAAATTTTAACAATCATATGAAGATTTTAGTGGCTTTTGGGAGATGGAGATGGCAGCACAAGGAATGAATGACCCCCTTCAGACTGTTCGCCAAGACTTGACCGGTACTACAGACTACAGAGACGGCAGGTTTATAATCATCCGAATATTCTTGGAAGGTTAAAATGATTTATTGCGTCTTCCCTTCGGCCAGGCAAGGGGTGCGGCGAATTCAAAACGAGTCAGCTACGGCCATGTATGGGACACACACTATGATGTGCAGCTGAGTGACCCGAGTCAGACTGCATATATTAGAGTGTATAATAAAAACCTTCATCTTCATCTTTAGTAAGGTTCATGCACTACCAACCCGTATAAAAAAGTAAATTCTTTTCACCAAACATTTTTGATAATATTGATACTCTTTCGTTAAATGACACTTTCTCTAGAGTATCCAGGAAAATGAAATTCAGGTATTTTTCATGTTAAGCGAGACACAATTTTCATACTTTCTTTTCACCCAACCATGACTGGTAATCTTTTCTGAAAATGACTTTTATTCTGAGACCCAATTAACTACGGCGAAAATGAAATTGTCACATTGCTTATTCTCTGCTTTTTCAGGATCTGTTTCATTTGTTGTAATAATATCTTCTGGAATTCTTGCTCTTGCTGAAGAATTCTTCGATTCTTCCATAGTGTGTTATGTTCGTACCTGTAGTCGGATGAAAAAATTTTTTTTAAACAAAAGCGGTAATATCATACATCCTTGAAGTTTATCGACTTCCGCGTAGCGCTATGAATATATATAAATCCCACCAAATTATTTTCTGTGAATTTTGAATTTTCTTTTTCAGTTATTTTTTTTATCGTATGAATTCGAATCCTTGTTGCCAATGTTATGTCTTCGTGAATAAACATAACACAATCAAGAAATATGTCTCTTGGAGACGACGTATTCTTGCTGAATTCTGTAGTCAGGATGTAAAACTCGCTTTCAGCTCGCTCTCATTAACATTCTACTTTTCAACGTCAGTATTTACGGTACTTAAATGAGTCAACGTCATATTCTGGAGAGGTATGTTCATCTTTACAACGTATATATGTTGCTAAACAACATATAATACCGAAATATGCTGATCTAGGTTAATTTTTAATGTAAATTATAGTTGTTTTTAAAAGAATCCGTCATCTCTCTTTATGCTTAATATAAATGCCGATTGTTTTAAATGCCAAATATATTTTTTAAAAGTAAAAACTGTAATCATAGTATAGTATATGACTGCGCCAATATTGCAATAACCAGATATTTTGTATTAGAATTAAAATTATCTAACGGTCAGTCTTTACTCAGCGTCTAACGTTTGCGTTGTGCTACTGGTAAGAGATAATCTGTATATTTATTTAATCTATGTTTAATGGGCCTGTCAAATTACATTGAGTGCTCTTTTATTAACACCAGCACTATATGTGAGACACACACACACACACACACACACACACACACACACACACACACACACACATATGGCAAGCGAACGCAAGCAACATAACTCGACTATATTCTGTAAAAAACGGTTTAATTTCTATTTTTGTCTTCAGAAATTGAATTAAATCAACTTTACAGTGTTAGCTGCTTGTGGTAAGTCAACCGGGATTCAGTCCATTTTTCAGTCTGTTTTTGTGAAATTTCTTGGAAATTATTTTATTAATTTATTTTGTTTTTTCGTCTTTTGGTCGTCTTTGATTTTTTTTTTTCGTCACTTAATTTGTGTAAATAATTTTGCTATTCAAGGGTATTTTCGACTAATGATAAATAGCATCACGGTTCAATTATTTCCATTAGTTTTGTCTTGTAGAAGATTTAAATTTCTGTCTTCGAGAGATTGAATTCTTAACGGTTTGGCAAGCGAACGCAAGCAACATAACACGACTATATTCTGTAAAAAACGGTTTAATTTCTATTTTTGTCTTCAGAAATTGAATTAAATCAACTTTACAGTGTTAGCTGCTTGTGGTAAGTCAACCGGGATTCAGTCCATTTTTCAGTCTGTTTTTGTGAAATTTCTTGGAAATTATTTTATTTATTTTTTTTTTTTGTCTTTTGGTCGTCTTTGATTTTTTTTTTTCGTCACTTAATTTGTGTAAATAATTTTGCTATTCAAGGGTATTTTCGACTTTTCCTAAGTTAAAACTTTGTAAGCCTCAGTCACTTTTTCCTTGTTTTTTTTTTTTTTTTAATTGGAGTAGATAGTTTCTACTATCGCCCGGTCTCACACTCCACCCCCTTCTTTTGAATGAGTTTAGAGGTGATCACCTTGTTTCTTGTTTAGGAAGGGGTTCCCGGTTCATCCCCTTTCTCTGGTCTTGGTGTTAGTTCAGCTGGAAGCTCTTTGCAGTTACGGAGTATGGTGGCAACGTCTTTACATTCTGAGGGTACCGGGTTGGCAGTTTCCTGGTTGCTGCTTCCGACTGGTAGTTAGGAGCCCGAACTCTTGCGTAGCGTCTTGAGAGGCTGCTCTGATCAACAGTTGAATAATACCGGGGTTCTTGTAGTGCCATATCGCGCATGGACGGGCGTCCCTGCATGAACGTTCGGTGGGCAACCCCGAGGCCACATTATGTTGTAGGCCGCGCCAGTCTCCATCCTTCACAAGTTGCAAATGATTGACCGACTGATTCTATTCTAAGACCACTCCTTAACTGAATTACTATGGAAAAAAGCAAACATAATAACAAAACTAAACCAGCTCATTTGAAAACGCCCAAACCTGTCTGCATCTCTTTCACTAACATACGCGGCATCCGCACCAACTTCCCCAGCGTAGATTCTTTCCTCCATAATAACTCACCTGATATATTAGCCCTATGTGAAACTAATCTTAACCCTTCTATCCCCTCATCTGAGTTCTGCGTTCCTGGCTACCTTCCCCTCTTCAGGAAGGACTCCAATGTTCATATGCATGGGCTTGGTGTCTATGTCAGCGAACACCTTCCCTTAGCTAGGGTGTCATCTTTTGAATCCCCAGATCATTCTTTCATGTGCTTCCGCCTCTCACTTCTCAGCTCGATTAGCTATCTCTTCTTTCTGTACCGCTCTCCTTCCTCCCCTGACTGTTCGTTACTTGACATCATTTCTGACAATATTGACAAAGCCATTTCTACCCATCCCTCTGCCCATGTATTCGTGTTTGGTGACTTTAACGCCCACCACACCAAGTGGCTGAAGAACGCTGTCACTGACCCTGCTGGTGTCCACACCATGAACTTTTCAATCACCCAATCCCTTACGCAAGTAGTGGACTTCCCCACGCGTTTCTCCGACAACCCTAACGGAAGGAACTCACTTCTAGACCTCTGCTTCACTTCCATCCCAGACTCTTGCACTACCAGACAACTCTGCCCACTTGGAAACTCTGACCACACTGTAGTGTCCGTCAATATTTCACTCCACTCCCGCCCGACCCATGAAACACAGACAAGTAGAATATCATACTGCTATCAAAGAGCAGACTGGGATTCGTTCCGAGACTTCCTCTGTGACATCCCTTGGAACAACGTCTTTAGTCTTCCCATCGAAGAATGTGCATCCGAGGTCTACTCCTGGGTTAAGGCTGGCATCGATGCCTTCATCCCTGCTAGGAAATTCCTGCTTAAATCTCATTCGTCTCCATGGTTCTCACCCGCTTGCTCGGCTGCCATTGCCCACCGGAATCATTTCTTCCGACTCTATCGTAACTATGCGTCGGAACAAAACAGGCGCCTTTTCACTTCAGCTCGTAATAAGTGTAAAAGGATACTTAACGAAGCTAAGATGTTGTTTGCTGCCAGAATGAAACAACGCATAGCATGCTCTAAATTCGGCTCTAAAGACTACTGGCGACTCTGTAAAAGAGTACTTAACAAGAGCAAGTCCACAATACCCCCGCTAATCAACAAATTTGAGGTCCTCACCTCCCCAGCAGATAAAGCTGAATGTTTTGCCCGCAGATTCTCGAACAATTCGAGTCTGGACTCATCTGGAGTTTTTACACCCGACTTCTCACCTAGAACCGAGGCACAACTGAATGATGTCCACATTACACCTTCGCTTGTCTCTAAGATAATCTTAAAACTTGACCCTCACAAAGCGAGCGGTGGTGACGGAATCCCAACCATAGTCTTAAAGAAATGTGCCCCTGAACTCTCCTCTATCCTTTCTAAGCTCTACAACCTCTGCCTATCTGCTTCCTGCTTTCCTGCCTGTTGGAAATCTTCCTCTGTAGTTCCTATATTTAAAAACACTGGAGAACCCTCTGACCCTGCAAATTACCGCCCTATCAGCCTTCTCCCGATCTTTGGCAAAGTGTTCGAAGCCATTATCAACGCCGAGGTGGTTCAGCATCTCACAGCACACAGGCTCCTCTCGGACAAGCAATATGGTTTCCGCTTCACCAGGTCTACTGCTGATATGCTAACGACCATCACCGAGTACATATACCAGGCACTCGACAGGAATGGCGAAGCTCGAACCGTTGCATTGGATATATCTAAGGCGTTCGACAGAGTTTGGCATGCTGGCCTTCTATGTAAACTGAGGAGCTATGGTATAACTGGACATTTGTTTGAACTAATCCAGTCATTCCTCTCTAACCGCACAATGAAAGTGGTATTAAACGGACATGCCTCTCAGAACTACCATACAAACGCAGGTGTCCCCCAAGGCTCCATCTTAGGTCCTACACTCTTCCTGATATATATTAATGATCTCCCTGATTCCATAAGAACCCAAATAGGTTTGTACGCCGATGACACCACAGTTTACTCTCGCCTCCAACAAAAATCTGGTGTAGGCGTCAAAGCTAAACTCGCAGCCGAGATTGAAAAAGACCTCCAATCCATATTGGACTGGGGTAAGAAATGGCTAGTAAATTTTAATGCTTCTAAAACGAAGCTACTGTCAATTAACCATCATCGACAATCTCACCTACCTCCCATTAGCATGGACCAGGCTTGCCTCCCAGAGAGTAAAACACTACGCCTCCTTGGTCTCACACTTTCAGCGGACCTCAAATGGAATGACTATATCGAATCCATTGCTAAATCCGCTGCTCTGAAAGTCGGTTCTCTGTGTAGGGCCCGGAAGTTTTTTCCGTCTAAATCTATCCTGCAGATTTACAAATCTACCATCCGCCCGTGCATTGAATACTGCTGCCATATCTGGTCGGGTGCCCCTGCTGTTCTCCTCGGGCTTCTCGATAAGGTTCAGAGGAGGGTCTGTAATGTGATAGATACCGACTTGGCAGACCGCCTGCAGTCTCTCTCCCACCGGCGAGACGTGGCTTCGCTGTGTCTCTTCTATAAATACTTTCACGGCTTCTGCTCCGATGAACTTAGATCACTGGTGCCCCCTAAATACGAATTTGCACGAGATACTAGATTAGCAACTAGATCCCACCCTTTTACAGTGAAACCGATAAAATGCAGCCGTAACTTCTACTCCAACAGTTTCTTTCCTCGCACTTCCCGACTGTGGAATTCTCTTCCAAACGATTGCTTCCCCGACGGCTACAATCTCCAGGAGTTTAAATGTAAGGTCAATAGACACCTCCTAACACAATAACCTGCTCCCATTCTATCAAACATTCTTCCCATCTGCCCGACACTCATCCTCGCTATCCTTACTCATATATCACCTTTCTCCTGACATTCCCTATGTCTATCCACTCCTTCTCTTTACCTTCCCCTATGTAGCCCCATGCGCAATAGTGGCAGTGGAATGCCTTGCTTGGGGTGAGATGATTAAAAAAAAAAAATATATATATATATATATAAATATAATTAATTTAAACAATGATCATTTTAAGATAGATTTTAAGATAGAAACAAAGGGTATCTCGCTTAAAAGAAAAAAATAGGCGACTTTCATCAGAATAGAAATCGTCGGCAAAATTAAAACAGAGAAGTTGCTAAAAACATAACAACGACTGAAGTTAAAAAAAAATTGTATATTACAAATATATATATATATATATATATATATATATATATATATATATATATATATATATATATATATAAAATATGGGCAGTTTTGTCACTTTCTTACTCCCACCAAACGGAAAAAACTAAAAACACTGGAAAAACTAAATAAAAATTTATTAACTTTTCCTTGTCTATCATATTTAACTAAAGTTGTTTAAAAGAAAGTTTCCTGGTTAAATATGCATTAACACACACACACACACACACACACACATATATATATATATATATATATATATATATATATATATATACACTATAGTATATTTAGGTAAAAATCCTTCGTTGTAAAGTGGTCTGTTGAAGAGAAGAGACAAGAAATGTCTGTTGACGTTAATGGTAGGTTTCTTCTGTTGTTGAAGAAGTCAGGTAGAAAGATGTAAAGAAACAGAATTTCGGCAAGTTTGCACCTTTGCAGGTTTCCACCTGACATCAAACGAGTTATTCGATATTACGCACACACGCTTACAGACAGACAGACAGACAAACACACACACTCACACAAAAAGCAGGTTCTTTTTCACCATCACTATATTACTCACTCTTACGCGATTTCAAATAGATTCACAAAACTGTTGAATATATATGCACCTGTGCATACGTGGGTGTAGTTGCAAAAAGGATTTTGTATTAAAAAATGGCTGCACAAAGTGAGTTGTTGCCTTTAGCGGCAAAATATGAACCTAAGTATAAAAAGAGTAATTAAATAGTATAGCAGACTATAACATTACTGTGAATATTTTTACTGCGTAAAATTATTGGTCAGGAGAATTGACTTTTTCACCAGTTCTAACCAGTCGATTATCCAGATACCGATTAATCGGATAATCCGAATAAAATATAAAGAATATGTAATTTTGTAAATTTGTCACGAATAAAATATCCATCGCATATATTTGGGAATAGTGCGAGATTTTATAAGTATATTTTTGCCCCATAAAAGAGAATCGCACTATACACAGTTAGTTTTTTAGAAGAGATTAAAATTTATGCATTTTCTGTAACCCACCTACCTTGTAAACCAACATTCCCATGTTACCTTTAACTAACCTTAACGATGCAGCTTCTTTAGTCTACCTCCTGTTGCCTAGATTCTTTCTTTCTTTCGCTTCATGAACAGCAGAACATCATTAGCTATGGGTGCTGCTTTAAATCTACAAATAGCTTATATAAATGAAAAATTAATTTTTTTCCTTTCTCCAATTTGCATTCATCTTCGTTCGTGCGTGGTTACATCACTGAGGTATTGTTATTCCAATGGCACTCCACGTTTACTTTTTTTTATTTAGGTAAAGAAAAATAAGGGACAAAAGGAGTGCCACTCTGGTTGTGGGTGCGTGGCTGGGTGGTTAGAACGTTTGCTTTCGCCTGTGTTCGGATCTCACCATAATTGATTTTTCTTGATATTATCGGTCTGAAGGAAGCGATCCAGCGTGCGGCAACTTTGGAAAACCATGCCATGGGTCGACTCAAGCCTTGTGAGTAAAATTAGAGAGACGGGGCCCTTTGGGAGCCGTCGATCGTTGTGCTAGCACAAAGTTGCAAGTCATCATGACCGAGTGTTTGAGCGTCCTGGTATTGATCAGACTGTTATTCATGCGCCCTTTCCATGAAACTGTAACTAAAATTCACTCAGCAGAGGTCTAGTATATATCACTGTGGGTGTTGAACAAACACAAATGAGCAGGCGTCTGCATTAAGAATTAACTAGCTTCCCTAGTAGACAGGTATCCTTGGATACGACTGGTCAACCAATATATATATATATATTGTGTATATATTAACACACACACACACACACACACACACACACACACACACACACACACACACACACACACACACACACATAATTGTGTTCGTTATTCTGTTTCCTCTGTTCATTTATATCTAGTTTTATTTATTATATTCTTTATATTTATTGGTATTATTTTATCTTATTTTTGTATCTCCGTTACATATTCTTAAAATATTTTGACAAAATGACGCCCAGTACTGCAATTTTTGTTTACGGTAGTCCTACGAGTATTGCTCTGAAGTTGAGGTCGGATTATTCACAAACTATATGAAAAAGAAAACAAAATTTGCAAAAACACTCAGGGGTCGCATTATACATGAAGTAGGCTTATAAATCAGTGTATACGGTAATGCAGACAAGTGATGGAGTTTATTTGTGTTTTTTGCTCTTCCTTTGTCATTGATGAAAAAAAGTTGGTTAATTAAGTCATTTTAAACATTGTTGACTTCATTTTATAAAACAGCTGATACATGTCTTTCATTATTCACAGCTTCCTTTTGACTCGAAAAATTCAGCAAGCCACGTTCTCAACTCCACGCCGTTGTTGAACGAAACACCACTGAAATTCTTAGAAAGCAACAAAAAAAAAAAAAGAAGTTTTCTGAAGGTGTTGAATCAGGAGAATATGATGATTTTCTAAGCGTAGCTTAGATGTGGCACAGAGCCTAATGTACGAACTTGCTATTAAGTTGTACTGAATCAGGAGAATATGTTAGGTGTGGCAGAACTTCCCAACCGAGCTCTTTCTTTGTATCCACGAGTAGCCTGATACCGAACGAATAGACTGGTGGCAATGAAAGATAACTAGAATTTGTTTCTCTCGGTCAATGCATGTAGCACTCATGCACCGTGTTTCTGGACATTCCCCATCGATTGACGATGACAAACTACGTGAGAGTTAGCCGTCTTCTGAGTCAACTCTCTAGTGGTCAAACTGAACAGGTTAGCCAGAAAGTGTAGAGTCTGTGAGTTTGAACTTATCCACTTTGAAAGGAGAAAACAATTTCTGTGCCATTCTATCGGTAACGAAGTCATCTCCGTGCACAGACTTAATAGCAGCAGCTAATAATATATTTATTGAGTAGAATGCAGTACAAAACAAGAATTGAGTTACGAAGCAGGAAAGAAAAGAAAGAACTTTGCAAAGGTATAACAAATGGCAGCCGAGAAGACGAAGACTAATGCATCAGACAAGATGCAATTTATGCTAGCGAGCAACACAGACAAAGGAAATATGTTGGATGATTGCAAGAAGCACTTTCAGGTCGGTAATCGCAGAGTCGAAGTCAGGCGTCGGCAATTGAGTGACAAATACATTTAAAAGACTAAATGGCATGGTCAGGCTACACAGACAGCACCACCGCCAAGCCAAGAATAAGACAAATGGAATGAAAGAATTACAAGTGGGCACGATTCAGCACACAGGAAACCGCTAATGGAAGACTAAGAATGTTGGGAAAACAAACGTAAACGCGGCAAGTGTGAGCTGAGAGTTAAGATGGCCGAAGTAGAAGTATGAAGTTGGTGTGTTTAAGAGTCTTATTGGAGTGGTCACGAGGATTGAAAGAGTTAAGATGGAAGTGTACTTGTGGATCTTGGATGGAGAGCAGCCTGGAAGATGGTGATGTTAGATGAAAACGGAGGAAAAGAGCAAAACATCGGGAAATGTTTGTAAGAGAAAAGGGAAATAGACAACGAAATATGGAAAACAAAATAAGATAAAGTAACTAGATATAGGTTTTTCTTATCAGACTGGTAAAGTGTGGAACATGTCATTAAAACGTAAAATAAATGTGATTTTTATGATTAGTCATGACAAAAGAATAATACAAGCTTGTATACACAAATTTATTTTTAAATTCATTCGTTTACTTTTTTTATTTAGATAAAGAAAAATAAGGGAGGTAGTCTATTATAGTTTATGGAAATGAGAGGAAAAAATCAAGTTTTCGATCCACTCTCTTCACGGTTTTATCGATAAACAAAGGTGTAACACAACTAAAGTAGTGGATTTTTTTTCCTTAATTAGGGTAGGATATACATATATATTGCTAATATACCAATATATGTTTATATATATATATGACAAATTGATTATATTAAGTCCTAAAAGCCATTCTTTCTGTTTACAACGAGAAGGCTGTGAAGATTTAATAAATACGCGATCTAAAACTTTCAAATGAATGTCTGAATGTGATTGGTTTAAAATGAATACATACTCTCACAATAGAAGATAGCACATTGATTATCTGTTAAAAGTTTTACTTTCAGGAATAATGTAATGCCTTTTTGGTAATGGGTTTAATGGTGAGGTAGACTGGGCTGTCTGTCTAAGACGACATCTCTTAATTCAGAACTAAAAAAGACAACCGGAAACCATTACAATATATTTCCCAAGAAGTGATTGTTTGATTCATTTTTTTACGGTTTATTAACACTTTACTTGTTATTTAAAGTCAAAAAATACTTCTCGATTGGAGGAATTTGGGCTTGGAGATAAAGATTTAATGATAAAATGTTACTAATTAACTCATAGCTGGAGGGAGAAAAGGTGGATTTATACTTTTCCGAAAAATATTTGCGCATATATATAACAAACCCAACTGGAATTGGAACTAGACTCTCCGATTAACAATTTAGAGTCAATATCCATTACACCATCCGCACATTCAAGCTTACAAGTATAGTATTCTCAAATAATAGGTACTGACCAAGCTCAACATTGCTTAACTTAGAACTGTGCCCTTTTGGGCATATATGATAAACACGATAAATAAAATGATCACGTACGCAAGGTCACGCTTGCATACTGTCAGGAAATGAATTCGGCAGATATACAAAAATAAAGGGGTGTAAGACAAGGATGCGTCTTCTCACCGGATCTGTTCAACCTGTAGAGCAAAAGAATTCCGAGAGAGCTAGAAGATCTGACAGAATCTGTCATTGGCAACTACAATCTCAACAATATAAAATACGCAGATGACACAATAATGACAGCAGACACGGAAAGGAAAACACGGGGTTCTCTACAAAAGGTAGCAAAGGAAAGCGAGAAAAAAGGTTTAAACATAAACTACAAGAAAACTGAATGCATTGCCATCAGCAAAAAGAGGACCCCAAAATGACAACTACAGGTCGGGGATACTAAAATCAAACAGGTTCAGAAATTTAAATACTTAATGTTTTGACAGAGAACGGAAAGTGCGACTGTTAGATGCGAAGACGTATTGGTATGGCCAAGGACGCATTTCAAAAGCTAAGCAGAGTATTGAGTGACAGAAAGAGTTCGTTGAAAACAAAGAAAAGAGTACTGGACTGTCATGTGATACTTGTCCTTCTTTATGACAGCGAATGCCAAACAATCTTCAAAGATGAAGAAGAGACTAGAAGCAACAGAAATGTGGTTTTACAGAAGGATGCTGAGGATACCATGGACCGAGCATGTGAGCAACAAAAAGGTGTTGAAGAGGATGCAATCGAAAAGGAAACTTATACTTAATATCAGGATGAGACAGCGGAGGTTCTGAGACACGTAAGGAAAAAGGAGGGTTTGGAGAATTTAATATTCACAGGATGGATAGAGGGAAAGAGAGACCGGGAAAATCAGCAGGAGAAATACTTGATGGACTTGAACAAGTGTATGGCGGACACGGCACATAAAGAAGAAGAAGAAAATGAAAAATTTTAGAAATATACATTTCGGCATACTTTTCCACCTGAAGAAGGGGATACAATGTTTATTCCTGTCTGTGAACACAGGCATGAACCCAAAGTTGATAATTTGCATCATTATTGTATTTCTTATAGCTATGACTGACTGGAGTGACATGGTGTAATCGATTTCTATTTTTTTTTTCGTTAGATAAGGACATTTGCAGTGGTGTGCAGTAATATGACTCTGTTTTCGGGTTGAATGACGAAATTTGTTTGGCCTTGAAAAATATGACGTCATTTCGTGATTTCATCAGATTTGTATCACGCTCAAACACTATTGTCTCGACTGTCGATTAGTAGTCTTTCGGCTATTGTCTGCGATGGACGTTACTCCAAGGAAGCGTACGAAAATTGTAATGCTGCACGAACACACTGGCAAGTCTTACTGAGAGATTGTTGGTGTCAGCCTTTCAACTGTCAGTCGTGCCATGAAGGCGAAAAAACAAACTGAACCATCAGTCCAAAACGTAAAGGAAAATGCGGTCAGAAGAGAAAACAAAAATGGTAAGAAACGACGTATACATGATCAGGGAAAGTGCGTAAGATACTAGGAAGAAATTATTCGTTTTGTTTCAATTAATTTGCACAAGGATATACGTCGGATTGGAGAAATACGTACTCAAAAGTATGCCAAATTATTGACTGATACAAAATAAAAAACCTTTTTGTATGTATTTCAGGAAAAAAAAATTCCATTCTAAATCGTCTCTGCGAAAAGAAAGGCATTAAAATTATGTTTATATCTCCCCCCCCCCTCTCTCGCGTGTACCTTTTTATATTTCAAATTACGAGTTTATATTGTCTTTTCTTCATTCATGCAAAAGTACAATTTCGAACTATTTAGTAAGTAGTTCTAGATTTCCTTTGGCAATCTGCAGCATCCAATTCTCTTGCTTTCCAGAATTTCGTATACGATATTATTAAAATCACATTAAAAATTAATAATATAAACGTCACTTCTACTCGATTAGTTTTTTTTCCTCGCACTTCTTTCCTGTAGAATTCCTTTCCGTACACTTACTTCCCTGAGAACTACAATCTCCAAAAGTTTAAAAGTAGCATCAACTCCCATCTCTTACCTCCCTAAATCCCATCCATCTATTATCCTCCCCGAGGCATTCCCTATGCTCTATTTTGTCTTCCATTGTAAACCCCTGCGCACCAGTAGCGGCCCTGCCTGCTTAGGGAGAAATGATTAAAAAAACAAAAATTCAGTCACACCAAAATGACAATTCAGCAACGTAGATGATATACCTAGCGTAGATATCCCGGAGTCATTCGGATAAGGCTGGTTTATTCCGGGGTATAACTTAAAAGATTTCAGTTTAAATTTCTGAATATTAAATGAGCTCAGAAACCAATTGTTATATCTTGCAAAATTCACTCTCTGAAAAATCAGAGAGCCGAGTTCGAATTCCAGTCGAATATGTTTTATTCACTTACCCTTGGGAAAGATATTAATCAATCTCTCCTCCCTCTAGCTATGAGTTGAATAGCAGAACAGATTGGGTTCTATAACCTTGGTGAGCAACCGGTCCACCACAGAAAGTAATGGCAATCTACCGTGGGAAAATCTGCCTAGGTAGTCATGTCTTGAAAGAGATATGATCACCCAAGCGTGTATTACGTATGACAGTTAACTGGCTGACTTCTATTTTATTTTTTCCTGGATTCTGCTCGACTCATTGCCATATGCTGCTATTATCAGTCATTGATATGTCATCTGAGAGACTAAAATATTGTTGAAGAGATCAAAAGCTTTCTTTTCTACGCCTCACTTATAGAATATATATATATATATATATATATATATATATATAGAATATATAGAATATACTTATAGAATATACTCACCTAGGCTATAATACAATCTTGTCTTTTCGCATATTTCTCAATAATATACACTCCAGATAATATTCCGGGATATAATGGACCATTCATTACTCTCCCCTCGCGAAGATTTTCTTGCGCATTCTACAAACCACAACTCTATTCCTACTTCTTGGTTTACACATTAGTAAGCCTAACTCCTGGATGACTAAATGATTAAAAGGTGGTCAATGTTTGTGTTTCACTGCCGTTAAAAAAGTTCATATGAGTCAGTTGGTAAAATGAAGTCATCACGTAACATTTTAGAAAAACAGTTGTTGATAACAATTGGAAAAGTGAGTATGAACTGGTTGGTATCGGACTAGGATATTTTATATTCGGCAACACTCATACCCAGGGATTTTTCTACACTAGAGTAAGCTATACCTGGGTAGGAAAGGGGTTAAGTTTGGTTGCTACACAAAGTTTTTCTGACGCCACAATTAATACTAGATTTTTATAAGCTTATAATTAAAACCATTTTTTATGTAACATCAAGAAATACTGTTTTTTGTAAAACTTATAATTAATGCCGCGTTATTTAAAAATAAAATACTGGGCTATAATTAACGTTTTTTTCTAACCCTATAATTAATACTGGTTTTTCATAACCTTATTCTTAATACAGATTTTTTTTTATAAATCTGTAAGTAACTTTTTTTTTCTTATGAATCTATAATTAATACCATATTTTTACATAACTTTATAATCAAAATCGAATGTTTAAAACCCTGTAATAAAAGATTTTGCTATAATCATATAATTAATATCGGCTTTTTAATAACGCTATAATGCTGGATTGTTTATAATTCTATAATCAGTACAGGATTGTTTTATGAACCTATAATTAACAACGGATTTCTTACAACATTTCACTATTTCTTGCAGAACTTTTGTTTTCACAGCGTGGAAGACCTACTAAAAAAAAAAAAAAGAAAAAGAAAAAATACTCTAAATGAATTCGGCTAGATGAAAAAAAAAATCAAAAATTTCCCAGCATCCCTGTTCGCGAGAAAGTGTAGTCGTACCAATATAACTAAAGGATGAAACGCGACACAAGAAACTTTTTTCAAGTTGTCATACATTAACAATATAACCTACAATTAATACATGATATGATGTTAGGCATCAATAGGTTAAGTAATATTGATCTTGATGCTTCATTGGTGATAATCGAATCTTATTAAAACCAAGTCGTAACTTATTTATTTTAATTAAAAAATGAATTTATAACTGAGTAAAAAAATCAAGTTGTAACGTATGAAGCAAGCAGCTGATATATGAATTCTATGCGCTATAGATATCTATTGTGAATGAATAGTGTTTCAATATTTGTTTATATTTTTGAGATGAGGTATTGTAATTATAGTGTATTGCAGTGTTTGAAGCTGTCATAAATGCTGAAATAGTTCAACATCTCACCGCCCATAAACTATTCTCGAACAGATAATATGGCTTCTACTTTGCCAGGTCTACTGCTGATTTGCTAACGACCAACACTTAGTACATATAGCAGGCCTTCGATAAGAACGGCGAAGCTCGAGCTGTTGCTCTGGATATCTCCAAAGCATTGGATAAAGTCTGGCACGCCGGCCTTCTGTACATTTACTCCTGACTCCCGCCTCGATAAGAAATCTACCGAGGCTGACAAAGCAAACTTCGCTACTGATCTTGAAAAGGACCTCCAATCTGTGGTGGTCTGCTGTAAAAAATGGCTCGTAAATTTTAATGCTTCCCAAACGAAGCTGCTATCCTTTAACCACCATAGACAACCGCTCCTACCCCCATCAGAAGGGATCAGGCCAGTCTCCCTGAAAGCAAAACTCTGCGCCTCCTCGGTCTAAATCTATCAGCCTCATGTTGTTTGCCAATAAAATAAATCAGCGCATGACATCTCTCAAGTTTGTCTCTTAAGAACTACTGGTGACTATGCAAAAGTGTGCTAAACTATAGCAAATATACCAGGCTCTCGAAAAGAACGGCGAAGCTCGAGCTGTTGCCCTGGATATCTCCAAAGCATTGGATAAAGTCTGGCACGCCGGCCTTCTGCACAAGCTACAGGGTTATGGTATCACTGGACGATTGCTTGGTTTGATCCAATCGTTCCTATCAAACCGCATAATGAAAGTAGTCTTGAACGGGTATGTCTCCAGATACTATTACAAGAATGCGAGTGTCCTCCAGGACTCCATTTTAGTCCCGACAATCTTTCTGATCTTCAACAACGACCTCACTGATTGAATCAAATCCCAATTAGGCATTTACGTTGACTACGCCCTCATTTACTCCCGCTTCAGTAAGAAATCTGCTAAAGCTAATCTGTGGTAGACTGAGGTAACAAATAGCTCATAAACTCTAATGCTTCCAAAACGAATCTGCTATCCGTCAACCACTATAGACAGTCCCTCCTGCTCCCCATCAGTATGGATCAAGCTAGTCTCCCCGAAAACAATACAATGAGCCTCCTCGTCCCTCTCTCAGCGGACTTCAACTGGAACGGCTACATTGAATCAAAAGCTAAATCTACTGATAGGAAGGTTGGGTTACTGTGTTGGGAGAGGAAGTTTTTCTCGCCTGTGTCCATCTTGCACATTTATAAATCAACCATTCGCTCCATGCATTGAATACTCTTGTCATACAGACGCCCTTGCTATTCATCTCGGGCTTCTCAAAAGGATCCAGAAGAGAATCTGTAATGTAATAGATCTCGACCTTGCATCTCGACTTCAGCCACTTTCTCAACGACGGGATGTGGCTCCCCTCCTTCTCTTCTACAAATATTTTCATGGCTTTTAGTCTGACGAGCTTAGCTCCCTGGTGCCCCCTCTACAAGAATTTACTCGACTGGCAACAAGGTCACACATTTGTACAGTTAAACCAACCAAATGCAGCCTCACTGCTACTTCATCAGCTTCTTTTCTCGCACTATCGTCCTGTTGAACTCCCTTCAGTATACTTGCTTCCCTGATAGTTACAAATTTTAAGAATTTAAATTTAACGTCAATTGCCATCTCTTATCTCCTTGACTCCCATACTTCTCTTATCTATTCCCCAACACCCCCTGAATCTTGTTCTCCCTTTTTCACTCGAATTCTTTTCATACTAGTATTCCCACCCTTCTTTTGCCCATTCTCTGACACCCACTGAAACCCATTCCTCTTCGGTTCCTATATCTTTTCGCTCTCCTCCTGTTTAAACTTTCACTCTCCTCTTATGCATCTCCTTGCGCACCAGTGGCAGAACTGCTTTGTTTGGAGTGAAACGATTAAAAAAAATAGTTACATCATTTACATTGTTCGGACTGTTGTCATCTTTAGTGTCACATTCACCTTCTTCAGTTGATTGAAATTTCGAACTGGGCCCTTTTAAAATCACCGGGGATAGATTGTTCTCGTTTTATGTGTCATGCCACTTCCTGATGTTTTACTTACCTACCTTTAACTCTCGCTAAGTTCTTGTTCATCACTCGTGTAGCCAAATATTGAACTCACAATTCTTTGCCTCAAGTCACTGAATTGAATCTTGAGGACACATGACCCAGTGGATAAAAGCGTTGCTCAGATCCAATGACTTCTCCTAAAGATCTAAATAAAGGATCCAGTTCGATATTCCAGTCACTTGAAAAAGATCGGAGCGTACAACGGTCGAAACGTCGTGAATATGGCAATAAAGATAAAGACAGCATTCCGAACAATGTAAATATTGTGTTTTAATTACAGAGCTTCATCTGGAATTATTTCTATGGAATAATTTGCTTTAATTTATGAAAAGCAGCATAAACATTTTGTAATGTTGTCTTCGTAAGTTAAAAATGAAAACGCGAATTTTGAATCTCGCATAGAAAACATTTCCGTTTTGTCAATCATTGCCGAGGCGTGTTTGCGCGTGTGTGATGTTGATGCCTTCTCTGAATGCGGACCCTACATTCTTGTGTTGATATAAGAATTATCTTCCCTCTAGGGTGGATGGTTATATACCAACCTGTAATATGTTTTTTACTACGCGCAAACACCCTAGGTGAAGTTGGATTGATGAAGTAGATCTGTCGATATCATTCCCTGACACATCATGTGAGACGTGGTTTGCACGAGGTATTTTTTGATCACCCGTTAGACCAACCCACCGATGCAAAATATGTTCTGGCATTATATGGGGAGTGACGCACATACGACAATTTGAGAAACTTAATTTTTGTTTGAGTGTCGTTGCTTTTGAATATTTATTGTTTATCGCCAGGAATTATTTTATGATAAAACCAAATGCGAAGTTATTTTGCTTCTAGAGTTCAAACTTCAGGATAAAGAAAGAAGAATACTTCTGTATAGTTTTGAAAGAAATAATAAATATACAAAATTAAAATAAAATAATTGAATTCTTTGTTTAAATAAATAAATTCTGTGTGTGGGGAAAACAAAGAAATCAAAGAAAATTTGAAAGCGAGGCAATGAAAGGATTCCACAGCCTGGAATTTTCCCCTTCCTTGTATCGAGCAAAATGGCGACGTTTAAAAAAGGAAATTATTTTAATGTTTTTCTCACTCATTGCAATTTAATTCAGTTGCAGTTTAATTAATGTCATACTGTCATAATGTTTCCCTTTTCACATTCCTTTCCCTACTTAACGTTTGCTCATTTTTTTCGCTGTCGCAATCTGAAGTATCTTAAGGAGAACGATATTTCAAAATAAAAGAGATTTGAACAACAATACGGAAGTAAATAAGAATGGCAGAAACACAAAATAGAAAGAAAACAAATCAAATATATAAATGATAACAAAGATGAAAGAAATGAGAAAATATTGCTTATTGAACATCCACAAAAAAGATTAATGATATTCATAATCAAGAACCAATCGAGATCAATAAAATTGAAATTAAATGTAAAATATCCGAATACTTTTTCAGTCGATTGTTTAAGCATCATGAACCTTAACCGATGCTGTCTTGAGGCACTCTTTTGCCTGATCGAAATCTCTTTGCATAGTTTCAAATTCTTTTCATTCCATTTTTTGTACCGGTCCTTTTTTTTTTAACTGTTTCAATTCTTTTCCTTTAAAACGACGGCTTTAAAGTTTAATAAATCGAACTTAAAGGACGAAGATTAAAACCGATTCTATTTTAAGCTGAAAAAATATTTGTACTAAGTGCACTCATCATAATCAAGGAAAGATAAAACGGACAGAGGTGGGGATAAAGAGAGTAAGAGTTCGTGAAAGAAAGAGAGAAGAAGAGAAACGGAGAGAAAGCGATTGAATATGACAAGTGAGAGAGAGAAAGAGAGAGAGAGAGAGAGAGAGAAAGAGATAGAGAAAAAAGAATGAAGAAGAAACTGAGGTGGGGCGGAGAGAAAGAGTAGCTATGAGATGAAGAGAGAGAAAGTGAGGGAGCAGAAGAACGATAAATGGAAGTAGAGAAAAGATAGAACGTGAGTCTGAATGAGTGAAATGAACAGGTAAAGAGAAAGAAAGAAAGAAAGAACAAGAAAAGAAAGGAGAGAGAGAGAGAGAGAGAGAGAGAGAGAGAGAGAGAAAGCGATTAGATTTGAGAACAGGGAAAGAAAGAGAAAAATAGAAAGAGTGGGAGAGAGGAAGTGAGAGAGGGAGAGGAAGTGAAAGAAAAAAATGACTATAAAATGAAGAGAGAGAGAGAGAGAAAGTGAAGGAGAGGAAGAACAATTAGTAAAGGAAGGAGAAAAGATAGAAAGTGAGATAGCGATTGAGTGAGAAGATGGTGGATGGAAAGAAGGATAGAAAGAAAGATGGCTGTGGGATGAAGAAGGAGAGTGAGACGAAGTGATGCTAGAATGAGACGGAAAGAAAGAAAGCGAGAAAGAGTGCATGAGAAGATAGTGAGTAGAAAGAAAGAAAGAAAGAAAGAAAGAAAGGGAGAGAAATTAAAGAGATAGAAAGAGAAAAAGAAAGAGTTAGATAGATAGAAAGAGTTATAGGACAAAGAGAAAGAAAACAGAAAGTTACAAAGAGAATGCATATGAATGCGTAAACTCCGCTTCAGTTTTTGATGTGCGTTGTGGTGCAGTCGATATCGGCTCGGAACGAGAAATCAGGGAGCCGAGGTCGAATTTCAGTTGAATTTGTTGCATTCACTTACGTGCAAATACCATTGGGAAAGTTATTAACCCGTCTCTTTCCTCCAGTTATGGGTTAAATAACAAGACAGATTGGGTTCTATAGCCTTGGCTGGTAACTAGTCTACCACAGAGAGTAATGGCAACCTATTGCGGGATAATCTTCTGCCCAGTCAGTCATGTCTCTTTCGAGACATGATCGCCCAAACGTGTATCACGTATGGTAATTAACTGACCGATACACAATGGCAATATCGAATTGCTTTACTCTTAATAAAATCCAATAATACGGCCACTTTTTCCAATATTTCAAAACGGATGGTCAAAGAAAAAGGAGAGGTTACTTTTAAATATAATCGTGATTGTACGCATGCGTGTTTGTTTGATAAATGTAACGATTTGATTTAATTAGCGCAAAAACAAGATTTATTTTTAAGAGAAAGTGAATTGAACGGATATAAATGTCGCTATCAAAATAAGTTTTCAAAACATGATAAAAATTCTAGGGTACCTCGATGTTGTGTAATGATGAGCAATACTAGATTCGATTGAACCTATTTGTAGTGAGTTCAATCCTCACTGGTTACCCGATACTTTAGGTCTTTTGCCACATCTAAAAGGCGCTTAGAAAGATCAACTTGTTAAAAATTCCAACGTTTATTTGGAAATAATATATAGGGTTGGCCAAAAAGTTCGATTGGTTTATTAAGTAAGTTTTCTAATTTTATAGGGAACTTTTTGACCAACTCAGTATAAAATTTTCATTCGTAAACATCTTGAAACCTAACTGGGTTTATTTAATATATATCATTTAAAGATATTGAAAATTTTATTTTAACGCAATGCCATCTCAAAACGATTTCTTTATAATTAGATGTGACATGACGTGTTTGGAAAGATAGAGGAGTAGTTTCCCGTTGCCTGTTTATAGAATTTAGAGTTGCCTTTCTTCCTTCTGGAAATGTGCTTTTCTTCATTATCTGGGAATTGACATGGCGACTTGGAAAAGATAGTGGAGTAGTTTCCCGCTACCTTCTTACTGTTTGGAATAAGATTGTTTCCATTTTAGACTGGCTGCCACTCTTTCCGTTCTGTTTTTCAAACTCATAGCTGGAAGGGGGAGAGAAATTATTACCGAAAATTATGTGCGAAAGTGAATTCAGTAGAGTAGGCCAAAATTGTTGATTCCACTTTCAGTGTCTCTAACTCTTACACTAACCGGATATCACAATTTAATAATTTTAAACTTCTTCCAGAAATACGGGCATCATTCATTGATGATTCGAGTTAAAGAACTAATTGTCAATTCTAGATTTCAAGAAGTTATTGGTTTGGTTTATTTTGCTTTACAGCATATCAACCTTAATGTCAATAAGGTTTCTAGGATATTTTCGTATGAATAGAATATGTATTTCTTTGTAAGAAATAATTTGTAGGTCAGCCTTCATTGATGTATTTTTGTAAAGAGGGTTTTTGTCGAGTGTCAAATGGATTGCTGGGGATTATTTTGTTTTACTATAAAAAAATTATTTTTATATTTTCATAGTGTTTGGACCCTTGTTTAGTAGTTAAGCATTTACCCATAGCTGGGACCCTAACACGGTTGGACCTGGGAACAACAGCAATTATGAGATGATTTCAAGCGCCTCAAAACCTCCCGATCAGAGGCCTTGATGCCGGATGTAGTTTATCGTCATACACAGGACAATGAAGTTATTGTTTAATAGGATTCATATATTTACATAATTTTTTTTAGAGAATTTGCTTGCAACTATTGTCTGAAGAAGAAACCAAAAACGGTGGTATGTCTGCATGCCTACTTCTCAAAGAGAAAAGATGCGAAAAATGTTGACAGCTTGGTGCAAAAAATGTCTAACGTCTTTATGCATCTATACCTTGATTTGATTTACATAATTTTGCTGTGTAGCTTATTTTGTGGAAGTGCGTTGTAGTGCAGCGGATGTCGACTCGGGGCGAAAAATCGGAGAGCCGAGTTCAAATTCTAGATGAATTTGTTGTATTCACTTACGCACAAATACCATTAGGAAGGGTAGCTTCTACCTCTCCAGCTATGGGTTAAATTGGGTCTTATACCCTTATTTGGCAACCAGCTTATCGTAAAAAATAATGACAACCTACTGCGCCCAAGCGTGTATCTCATACGTCATTTAATTGACTGACTGGGTTTATTTTGTATGTAAACATAATTTAGATTGGACGAATAATTATTTCTTTTAGCGAGTGAATATTGCATTGTGAGTACTTTTGAGAGTACTTTTGTGAGTACTTTTGAGAGTAACAATTATTTTTCCAGATACAATTACTACTATTTAATCCATAGCTTGAGAAAGAAATGGATTCAGATTTTTCCCAAGTAAATGAATGTAACCCGACTAGAATTTGAACCCGGGTCTATTTCTCTTTCGAGTTGCTTATCTATTACATCGCCCGCAGATTTCACATTGTTCATGGAATGCTTTTAGGAGTATCATACATTTAAAGATATTAAATTTAGAAACCCAAAATTTCATTTATTTCTTTTTATAATAAAAAAATTATATTATTTTTATAGTTTTTTATTTATATATGATTAAAGCAAAAATAACTATAAAAACTGTCCTTTAAAATAATTGTCTCGTCTTTTCATCTGTTTTGTGTGCACAGTCGTGCAACTTTCGTTTAAGGGTTAAATATTATTTCATGTATTCGAAGAAAATAGAATGTTTTCTTTTGATAGTTAAGCTATGCGCATATTGCAACAGATTTTCAATCTATACACATAAATCGATTTACGGCCAGGCACAAAAAAAAAAAATTGTGAATAACGTGAGATCGAAGGCAAATGTGAAGATAGCGAACGCAGATTTGGAATTGATTTTTCTCCACCCAAAACAACAAAAAAATGGCAGTTTATGATTAAAAGTAAACAGATTTGTTCGTGAAATCTCAAGGCACCCGACGGTTGTTGCATTTTGGGTGTTTGGCGGGGAGAAAAACAAAAAAAGCAAAAAACGAAATTCTGACATCTAAAGGCGCCCTCCCCTGACATTTGGTGTGAACATTGTCAATTCAACCATATGAATCCAATAAGTCAATTCGATTGGCACAGCGAATAACAAAGACGGAATGTTTTAATAACAGAAAAATGCAGAAATAACCAGAATAAAAAGATAAGTGAAAAAAGTGGATAGATAAAATGAAAACAAAATGGCAACAGAAATCAGGCTAAGTTTTGCGTTTGCTCGATTTCACATAAAATGGATGATTTGCATTGGTTTCCTCACTGCTCTTGATCTATGTTTGCTTTTTTGCTTCTGTCGATCGAGAATGTTTATCGCGCTGCAGGGAAAATGGACGTTCTAATTACATGAAGAGAAGCTGGTTTCATTTACTAAGTCAGCAAAACGTTACCAATAAAGTATAACCAACAACTGATCTGTATTAGTTTTACTCCCTAAGGAATTATCGTTATTTATTTTTATGTATATTCTAACTTCCATCTTCTGGAAAGTGTTCTGACAGAGGATGAAAAGTGCGACACTGAGATTCAAAGACGCATTGGAATGGCCAAGGGCGCATTTCAAAAGCTAACCAGAATACTGAGGGACAGGAAAATCTCATTGGAAACAAAGAAGAGAGTGATGGATTGATATGTGATATCTGTTCTTCTTTATGGAAGTGAATGTGGGACGATCTCAAAGATGAAGGAGAGGCCTGAGGCAGCAGAAATGTGGTTTTACAAAAGGATGCTGAGGATACCATGGACTGAGCACGTGAGCAACGATGAGGTGTTGGAGAAAATTGAAATGAGAAGAAAACTTACACTTAACATCAGGAAGAGAGAGACGAGGTTCCTAGAACACGTAATGAGAAAGGAGGGTCTAGAGAATTCAATACTCAGAGGACGGATAGAATGAAAGAGAGACAGGGAAAAGCAGTGCGAGACATACTTGATAGGTCTGAGCAAATGGATGGAGGAGCGGCGTTTGGGAGAGATACCAAGAGGAAAAATATTAAAAGCGACAATAGACAGAGCCAAGTGGAAGTTCATGATCGCCTACGTCCTGAAGGAACATGGTACAAGAAGAAGAAGAAGAAGAAGAAGAAGAAGAAGAAGAATGGATAGCGGAGCGGGGTTTGAGAGAGATACGAAGACGAAAAAATATTGAGAGTGACAAGAGACAAAGCCAAGTGAAAGTCTATGATCGCCTACATCCTGAAGGAACACGGCACATGAAGAAGAAGAAGAATGGATAGCGGAGAAGTGTTTGGGAGAGATGCCAAGAGGAAAAATGTTGAGAGCGACAAGAGACAAGAGCCAAATGAATGTCCATGATCGCCTACGTCCTGAAGGGACACGGTACACGAGAAGAAGAAGAAGAAGATTATTCTCACTAATATCCTCATATTTGTTATTATTATCACAACGTTTTACCCTTCGAGATTTATCAAGTATCTATCCCTACTAGAATAAAGCGTTGGTTTGTTAAGCTAGCGATATAGTAATTGAGTTCAATACCTGGGCCAAGTAATTCAGACAATGAAGACAGGGCGACTAATAACCGAGTAATACAAAAACAAATTGATATATCCTTAGACATAGACAGTGAAACGTGAACAATCTCCTCCCAACTAGAATTAAACGTTTCAGTTCAAAATTCCCTGAAAGTTACTTAGTTTGCAAGATCCCTGAAGGCCGGATGCATAAAGGCCGAAACGTTGTGGTTGTAACAAATTAAATGTTAATCGCCTTAACGCATTAAACATATATGGTAGCCTTATGAAAAAACAGATTCTGTTGACAGATATAAAGTTACCACGGAAGTTACCAGATTTAAGAAATATAAATACAGGCGATTCTGTTTAAATTTAAATTCAAACAATTTTCGTATTCAAATGTTATTCGAGTTAAAATATTGGGTCTGTATTCGAATTGAAATTTTAACAAAGTTTTTCTCTTTGGCATCAAAATATACATATATATGGTGGCCATATTAGATATACATTCTATAAAAAATGCATACAAGCATTCATACACTTTTAAAATTTAGTCACGAGGGGATAAACGCTTTTGGTTAATATAATTTAAACCCGTTTAAATTTGTACATAATCCTTTTGGCGTAATTTAAAATTTATTCAAGATCAGGGTACTTTTTTCTTTAATTTCCTAACCAGAGTTCGAGTTTGATCTTTCAAGCTTAACGTTAAATACTTTTTTCATTTTGAAGCTGAAACCGATTGTTTCTGTGCATAGAATAAAACTGTTTTTTTCTTTCTGAATTCACTGTTTTTTTTATATGACGTATGACGTGTTATGCGTGTAAAGATAAAATGTTGAACGCGTACAGCTGCGCATAAGTTGGAAAAGCTTGAAATTATTTTTCAAAAAAGACTTGGCAGATGTCAGAAAACTGACTTGACTTCACCCTCGCCGAGAATCTTGAAGCTGTCATGAAGAAACATATTTCAAATACTCTAGTGGACTTCTTTGGAGATTGACAGCGTCCTTTAATATATGGAGAGGGTGATTGGTGAAGTTTTATTGAAATTTAAAGACGAACCAAAAATGTTAAAAAACTTTCTTCGTTCATTGAAAACTGAATTAAATATAGTGAAGGTTTCTTAATATGCATATTTTAAAAATGTTTTTAGTGAAATTAATAACAGGCCTAAATTGAGAAGCCCCACTGAATAATGGTATCTGCCAGGAATTAAATTTTATAGTAATAAATATATATTATCAGATTATAAAAAGATTAATAAATATATATTATCAGATTATAAAAAGATTAATAAATATATATTATCAGATTATAAAAAGATTAATAAGTATATATTATCAGATTATAAAAAGATTAATAAATATATATTATCAGATTATAAAAAGATTAATAAATATATATTATCAGATTATAAAAAGATTAATAAATATATATATTATCAGATTATAAAAAGATTAATAAATATATATTATCAGATTACAAAAAGATTAATAAATATATATTATCAGATTATAAAAAGATTAATAAATATATATTATCAGATTATAAAAAGATTAATAAATATATATTATCAGATTATAAAAAGTAATTGTTTACCTTTCGGGTATGAAACTGAAGCTAGCAGAGAAAGATTCGGAACGAGAAAAAACTGTATATTTTTAAATCGGTAATTCAAACCTCGATTTCTCCAGTTAGTTAAGTGCAATAAGTGATACACGCTTGGGCGGTCATGTCTCGAAAGAAACATGACTCACTGGGCAGAAGATTATCACGCAGTAGGTTGCTACTAATTTCTGCGGTAGATTGGTTGCTAGCCAAGGATATAGAACCCAATCTGTCCTGTTATTTAACCCATAACTGAAGAAAAGAGATTAATACATTTCCCAAGAGTATTTGCGCGTAAGTGAATGCAGGGAATTCAACTAGAATTCGAACTCGGCTCCCCGATTTCTCGTTTCAAGTCGATATCCACTGCACCACAACGGACATACATTCGCTATCTCGACTAAGCCGAATTAGCAAAGGCAGGTTTTGTCTACGGAAACGGTTGCCTTCAAGGAAAAGAGGATAAAGGTTCATAATCCATGTAACTATCCAATAATTAAACTTATTTAAATACAAGTACAACATCACAAACCAGAAAATTTCTGTCTACGCTGGTATGAGATGCACATACAGGGGTGGGGGTAGACAAAATATTGCAAACACCTAGTACCGTAAGAGCATAATTTGAAAAATTTGATTAAACTGTCAAAAGCTTCTCTGTTTTTATTATTGTTAATTTAATAGTAATCGTACTAAATTTTTCTTTTGGTAAATGTTTTTTTACAAATATTATTTAAATAAGTTTATTATATTCAACAGTCAGGACTGTTTAAGAATTTTAAGTGATCAACTTCATCCTATGTTTCAGGCACTGTTTCTGGAGAGAAATGCCATCTTTCAAGATGATAATGCATCCATTCATACTGCTAAAGTTGTAGCTGAATATCACGAAGAACATTCTAGTAAAGTTGGAAATTTTATCTGGCCACCACGTAAACATAATTGAACATTTATGATTATTTTTAGAAAAGAGACGATTTCCTCCACCATCATCACTGAAAGAACGTTTTAATTGAAGAATGGATAAAAATGACTCTGGAAACAATTTAAACTTTGTACGAGTCGATCCCATGAAGAGTTCAGGCTGTAATTACTGCCAAAGGCGGTCCTGCCCTATATTGAAATCAATTTGTTTAAAATTTCAAGGTGTTTGCATATATTTTTATAGATCGATATGCACATAATGAAATAAATATTTTGTTTTACAAATGTTCTATCAATAAAAGATCTAAAAACGGCTAGAGGACTATGAATTTAGGAGTAAGAGTAAGTGAAGATTACGAGGAAAAGGTAGATAGATAACGATTGACCTTGAACTATAATTTAAGATTTAGGTGTATGTGCTTGAACCGACACTTTAATCTCCTAAGTTATATGTCCGCTAAACAGTCCAGGGGTTTATGTTTAAAGAAAAGTTAAAAAAAAAAGATTAATATAACAGTTCAAAATAATAATAATAAATAATAAGGAATAAATAATAATAAAAATTTTAATAATAAAAAAAAACGGAAATTTTATTATCTGACTTAACTTCGTCGAACGTGCATCAGGCAGCGCTGTTTATGTCTATAAAAAGATAAAACATTTTTCTTCCTCTTTCCTCACTTGACAGCCCCACCGGATCATGTTCGTTCCCCCGACTGAACTCTCTTTTCATTTGCCACGCAAAGTATCCACCTTTTATTTGGTCGCTCAATCTCAGCGCAAAGCTGAATTGACCTCGACCATTATAACCATACTTAAACATCAAACGATGAAGTAAGATAAGGTTTACTTTGGTTGTTTCAACTTAACGCAAAGCTGACTTGAGCTCGACCATTCTAACAGTACATATCGTTACTTACCCTAAATTCTAGACCAAAATAAAAACAGACATACTCAAGAGACATTAAGAACTTTGTTTTTCTACAGTCACCATAAGAATGAGAATAAATTGCCAGCAGTAGAAAGCCAAGTTTTTGTATAATTGATCTTTAATGTTTTACATGTGATCATGCATTGACCTTTACTACAGTTTACATAAAGAACCGAGAAGAAATGAGCCGGAGTACTAAAACCCAAGATTTTGTTTCCTTCTTCTTTAATTGTTTTCTTGTGAATACGAATGCACCATTTCTTACACCAACTTTAAATTTTATAGATCTATATTAGAATAAAAGACGGTATTCAAGGATAGAAATTCACTTTGAGAATATAGAACTGCTGCAACTAATGCTAAATTAAAAACAGTAGAAAATTTTAACATCAATTAATGAAATAATTATGAATGTTAAAAAATGTCATATTAGCATAAATTAATCTGTACAGGTAAATGAAACGTTCTCATAATTAAATATGCATACCTTTTTTTTAATTCGTTTCTAAAAAAAACTTATCAGGCACTGATTTTTTGTATAAATCTTTAAACCTACAAAATAATTTATTATCTATATTTTAAAAGGGATGGCTATTATAATCTGATCTAATACGACATGTCACTCAGTATATCTACGTTTATTGTTTAATATAGATATTAACAAACCGACATATACATACATTGCTAAAATCTTGACTTACTAAAATAAATTGACATTGCAAACACATCCATGCATTTGCACATTAAATATATTGAACAGAAGTAGAGTTTTATCCCTTATTTCTTTTTTAAGATTGAGTTACCTATTCCTTCTAATGTCGACCTCAACTCTATACTTCTGACGTCTCTGCTTAAACTCTTAAAGTTTATTTACTATTTATTTCCATTTTTCCTTCAATATGAGTAGATAAGTTCGCCTGTAGTCCGGTTCATACCCTCCCTAATCTTGTGAACAAGAGTAGCGGTTTATCCGTTGTTTCCCGCTTAGGCTTGGTTTTCCAGTTCTTTTTAATGTTTTTCCCTTCATTTTCAATCCTAGTAGCCCCGTGGGTCTTAGTGACATTATCGCCTTACATGAAGCGAATAAATTAATATATATGTATTTGTTCATACTTATATAAGACTGCTCTGTTTTAATTGTTAAAAGATATTTTTAAAGCACGTAAATATTTGTTTTATTCACCCATTCGCAACACTGTTTCACGCTAAGAGATCTTTCAAAATAAGTGGTTGTTTCTTAATAACGCTCTATTTGATCATGTTTTTTTTTTCACATTTTTTTCAAGAATGCGTCAGTGTGCCAACAGTTTGAAATATTTTTCCTTTGGTTTATTAGATTATTCACGTTCTTAAATTTGATAATTTGTTAATTTATGCATGCATCTGTTCGTCTTTATGATTATATATCTAAATCTAATCTAAATCTAAACTTATTTATAAATGGAACTTTGTCTCTGTATGTGTGTGTCTGCGTGTGTTTGTGTCCGTTACCTATAGACTCCAAAACGGCTGAACCGATTTTCTTGAAAATTTACACAGTTGTACTATAAGCATCTGCAAGTGTTCTTAGCTTGGTTTTGTGTCAAGGTAGCCCCGATAAATATTGAAAATCGATAATCGAAAAAATTGGATTATAGAAGGAGTGGTCCGATTTTAATCAAATTTGATACACTCGTAGACAAAGACATAAGAAACGATATTCAGAAGTTTCAAGGTTGCAGTTCTTAAAATAGTATATATAAAAGGCAAGATGTTTGTGTGTGTGTCTGTTTATCCGTCTGTATGTCCTTTATACAAATCCACAATTTTTATCCGATTCTCACCAAACTTTACACAAATATTCTTAAGGCTGAGTCTGAGCTCCAGGACCATGGATTAGTTTTAAAGCTTTCATTACACTCGAGCAACGCCGGGCTATACTGCTAGTCATCTATAATCTAATAATATCTATGCGTGTGTCTGAATGTGTGTGTATTGTAATGCATCCCGATTTAGCAGCTCGACTTCAGCCATTTTCTTACCGATAGGATGTAGCTTCCCTCTGTCTTTTCTACAAATATTCTCACAGCTTCTACCCTGACGAGCTTCTTTCCCTGGTGCTCCGACCACATGGATTTACTCGTACTACTAAATTGGCATCTGGTCCCACTCTTTTAACGTCAACATAGTGAAATGTAACCGACACTTGTAATCAACAATTTCTTTTCTCGCACTTCCCGCCTGTGTATACTTGCTTCCATGATAGCTACAATCTACAAAAAATTAAATGTAATGTCAATTGCCATCTTCTGTCTCGTTGATTATCTTCCTCTTATCCTTTCTTCGACATCCACTGTACCTTTTTTTTCTTTCTTTTCTCTCATTGTAATCCTTTGCGCACCAGTGGCAGTCCCAGTCTTGCTGTGGTTAAACGATTATAAAAAAATGAAAAAAAAATGTGCTTTATTTTATTCATAAATACAGTACGTGCACATGTCCGTAAGTATATCAACTAGTGTAACGATAAAGCATTTATTTCATTACATGGAAAAATGCGCACATGAAAAGTAATATTCTTAAGATTATATTAAGAATTAAGAAATTTCTTACTTAAAATAATGCAGCTAAAAATAATTCAAATTTTATTTTTAGCTGCAATATTTTATTTTTTACTTTGCAAGAATATCTTGTCTTTTACTTTTCCAGGTTTAATAATTCGTCCTGTTCTTTTCCAGGTTTAATATAATCTTAAGAATATTATTTTTCATGTGCATATTTTTCCATGTTTCATGAGTTTTTTAATATAAATTTAATGCTGAAAATTGCATTCAAATATATCAAAATGAAAAAATTATATGCAACTGATAAACAAAAAACGATAAAAAATGATTATTTATAATTAATTCTGATAATCAATTCTGATAAAATGATAAGTGATAAGCAAAGTTTGATTGACAAAAATGATAAAAGATATCATCAGAATTTAAATGTTGAAATCCACATGCAAAAATATTAAAGAGAAAAAAGATATAAAGAATAGGATTTATTATTAGAAGCGATAGTCACTCATTTATGTACTGATGTTGTTAGTCTCTCTTTTCGTATTTTGATGGAACTTTTTTTTCTATTGAACCAAAATTCAAAATTTCTTTTCAAGATGTAGGTGTTCTATCTAACTCTGTAAACTGTTTGAAATTTGGTTGAGAACTGAATTAGTGGTGAAGCTTGAAATCTACCTAGATTCACTCAATGCCGTGGTTGAATGATATAACATTTATATTTCATCCAAATCTCCTTCTTTGTTAATGCATTTAATTCAACGGTGAATATGTTGGTACAATAATATATTCGTAGTTTAATGACGGCAGAAGTACTTATTTTCCAAAATGAACATTGATTTTCAACATAATCTTTTTCCTTTTACATGCACTTAATCTATTAGTGAATATGTAGGTACATCAGTAATTTTGTAATCTATATTTATTTTTGTGTATAATTTCAGTCCTTGTCAATGCACTTAATTCAGTATGTAGGTATATAAGTCCTTAGTCTAACGATGAAAAATCTTTTATTCGACACACAGACATTTATCAAAAGAATCTCTCTCTTTTACATTACACTTAATTCAATGCTATGTTAGAGCATCAATAAGTCCATAGCCTAATGATATAAAATCAATAAGTCCATAGCCTAATGATATAAAATCAATAAGTCCATAGCCTAATGATATAAAATCAATAAGTCCATAGCCTAATGATATAAAATCATTTATTTTACACATTAATTATTTAGTTTATTCTTCGCAAATGCACTTTCTCCACTGGTGAATAGTAATCGCAAAGGTGAATATTATACATTGGGAATTTCGGATTAAATTTCGGTGAATAAATACGTCAGGTTGTGCAATATTTAGCCATATATATATATATATATATATATACTTTAAATGAATTTGGATTAAATTCATTAAAGCTGCAAAGTTTATTTCGGTTGCTTGAGTCTCGATATAAGCCAGGAAATTTTGAAATAAAATAAAATATCTGTTAAGTGAAAATCGTTTCATTGCGCATTTTAAGACCGGTTAAAAACTCTAAACTGCCAGTTACCCAAGAACTATGATAAAATAAATTAAAATGATAAAACAGAATTTCTGGCCATTTCAAATTCCACTAAAATACTGCCTGTAAAACGTGAAAAAGTATTTTTATTTGATTTCCAAGTCAACGTCCCGAGATAAATATCTATTTTATGTATATTATTGGTTCTTTAACTAAGGTAGACCCTCCTTATGCGTTTCACTATTTTACGTTCAACCGATTTTTATGGCTATTTTCAATCTATTTCTACAACGAAAAGCAATGCATTTGCGATAGTTTATCGTTCTGCTGCTTCAGCATTTATCCAAATTGTCTTATTTTCCACTCTTTTGTACGATTGTCGACTTTGTAAAGTTTTCTTCCTTTTATTCTTCGCCATTTTTATTGGTCATCTGAAAATATTGCCTCTTCTTTTTCTTCTCATATTTTATGTTTCTTTACGTATTTATTTCATTATTTCTGACAAAATGCTTTAAGATCTACCATTTTTATTCTTTTTTGATGTTTTTCATTTCATTTACTGTTTCTTTTCTCCACGGTTTTCTTTTCTCCGTTAAGTAATAATAAAAATATTATTTTCGGTTGTTTTTTGAAACGATTTCATTCTGCGACATTTCACAAAGAAAAATTTCAGCCCATCCATCTTCTGAGTCGTGACGTGTCAATGACGTCATAATCTTCACACGTCACATGTCAAATTTTGAAGCTTTTGTTTCGCTTTATATTATTCTATCTGGCAGAATGATGACTTATTTCTGAAGTTATTTTTCGCTATTTCTTTTTTATTTACCATTTTTATATTTGTTCTGATCAGTTCTTCTAAAATATTTTTCTGTTATTTCTTTGGATTTAATAATATAAAGTAAAAAAGAACCTCGCCTTAGATCTATGTCTAGTAAGATAATTTATATTATAGTAAATTGGATCCTCACTGAATTTTCAACACTTGTGGCCTTAACCAGTATCAAATGAAATTTAGTAATGACTAGTTGTATAGCCTGACGTTGCTCGGGGTTTTTAGTGGTTTTGTTGAAATGTTATGGTCAAATACTCATTAAAAAGCTTCAGTATGAGGTTGCCGTGACACGTAAGTTTAAAAAATGCGAAGTAAGTATTGGTTTTTGTTGTATTTTTTTTTATCATATCACCCCAAGCAAGGCAAAATCGCCACTGATGCGCAGGGGGCTACGTGAGAAGGAAAAGATTGGAAAAGAGAAAAACCGGAAACCACATCCTAACCAGGAAACAAGCCTCTTCACCTGTTCAATAGACGTATTTGTAAAACAGTATTCATGCTTGGTCAATGTTGCCAATAAACAGGAATGATGTATGTAAAACTGGAAGAACAGGGGCGGGCGTTACAGGAGACTGTAATATGATGCGATGTTGTTGTGACGCAGAAGTGGATACATTATCTCTGCAACATCAGAGGGGTTAGCACCTTGCAGAAAACGTGAAATTATTATGGCATATGATAAGGTAAAAGTTACAAAAAGACCCGATTTTTGTTGTAATACATCTAAGCGTTTCAGAGAAATAAACGATCGCAAAAATCAACATTTTCCATTAATATTTGCGTACATCAAAGGTTCATGTCATGATCGACAAGTGATCCAATTTTGGTTAGAATCGCACTAAGGTCTTTCGAAGAGTAAGGTTCGTTAGAATGGGGACATACAGACAGACAGACAGACAGACAGACAGACAGACATTCATTTTTGTATATATAGATTTTAACAAAATCCTTTTTTTAGAAATTTCTCTGGAAACATTTGTACACAATGCATTTAAATATCAGTCTCCTTGACACTTTGGTTAGTTTTGCAATTTCCAGAACCATCAGATACAGAATTTTAAAAATCATTCATCTTTACGAATTTTTCTATGACTATGGTCAGTGTTAGTCTTATCAGCCATCATCTAGCCTAACTAGAAGAACGGTTTTTATCAAACTACTTCTAACATGAAAACAACACTGTAAAGCAATATGCTGATTTTGAGAGGCACTTCTTAGTTTGAAAAGCAACACCAAGCAATATTCCGTTGAGGTTTTCAGTTTACTTTTTAACTCACAAGCATAAGCTATGCAAATATAAAACATATGATATAAATTTTCTGTTATAATTTTAAAATGTCATTCATTAATTCATTTTGTATTTTATTTGAATTTTATGTTATTTTTATGTTAATTCAGATATCCAGACAAGCAAACAAAACTGTTTGTAAATGTATCACCTTCTAAAGCCTACTTAGGGAATTTCATAATAAATAATGTATTATTGTTCACACGCATCTCACGCAAGAAACAAAACCAGAGAGAGAAAGAGGGGAATGGAAAGACTAAGAACAAAAGAGAAGCAAGTTTCTACTGTTTACATTGTTCAGACTACTGTCCTTGTCATTTGTACGACGTTTTGGCCGTTGTACGCTCTGAACTTCTTACGATCACTGGGGTATATGATTCTCATTCCTTTGTGTGAAGCCTTTTTGGTAGTCGTGAGTTATTTTCCTCTAACCCGACTCTAAGTTACTTATTCACCACTGCTGTAACCTACTATTGAACTCTTTGGATCAAATCACTGGAACTAACAAGTTTAATTGATAATATTTTCCATTCATTAATACTCACGAAATCTAACTGAACCTTAAATGAAAATTGTTGAGATTACAGTTGATAATTTAAATTTTCCAATATTGTTAGAGTTCAAAATTCCATCTATATTGCAGCCGCTTTACCACAGAGTGATATATTATCACTCTTTCCACAGTAAATGTTCAGAAGAGCCCCATACTTTTAGTTCAGACCTTTACAGCTGGGATACACCATGCTATTTTTACGGTGCCGAATCACTCTTACTTCATCTGTGTTTCAAATATGTAAAAGGAATTCCACTAGGTTTTTTTTAAAACTACTAATTTGTGGTAGAAACTCCTGTGTGGATGCTTTCCCAAAGGCTACAATCTTAACCTTTTTAAGTCAAGTATTAATCGTTATTTATCTCCTTATCCCCATAATCTTTACTTTCTACCGCTTCTTCTTTCATCCATGCAACAGCTTTTCATTTATCAGCATTTTATTGTAACTCTCCACATCGAGTGTCTTGCGATCAGTGAATTGCGCTAATTCTGGTATTAAAACATTAGACTTGTTTTTTTTATAGAAAAATATTATCAATTAAACTTGTTAGTTCCAGTGATTTGACCCAAAGAGTTCAATAGTAGGTTACAGCAGTAGTGAATAAGTAACTTAGAGTCGGGTTAGAGGAAAATAACTCACGACTACCAAAAAGGCTTCACACAAAGGAATGAGAATCATATACCCCAGTGATCGTAAGAAGTTCAGAGCGTACAACGGCCAAAACGTCGTACAAATGACAAGGACAATAGTCTGAACAATGTAAACAGTAGAAACTTGCTTCTCTTTTGTTCTTAGTCTTTCCATTCCCCTCTTTCTCTCTCTGGTTTTGTTTCTTGCGTGAGATGCGTGTGAACAATAATACATTATTTATTATGAAATTCCCTAAGTAGGCTTTAGAAGGTGATACATTTACAAACAGTTTTGTTTGCTTGTCTGGATATCTGAATTAACATAAAAATAACATAAAATTCAAATAAAATACAAAATGAATTAATGAATGACATTTTAAAATTATAACAGAAAATTTATATCATGTTTTATATTTGCATAGCTTATGCTTGTGAGTTAAAAAGTAAACCGAAAACCTCAAAGGAATATTGCTTGGTGTTGCTTTTCAAACTAAGAACTCTTTTGTGATGAAACATTTTGATTATAAATCACGCAGTTTCTAATCTGGCAATCAGCAGTCGTCCGGATAATGTGAAGCAATTTTTTACTTTCTCAATCATTTGTTCTGTCACTATTTCGTTTTTTTAAAATCTTTTTCTTGAAATATTTGCTATCCAGAATTTTCCGATAGTATTTACATTTTTCTACGAGCAAATTCTTTGTTACTCGTCTTGTGTAGATAAAGGGCGATTTTATTCACTTAATTAATGTGAATTACAGAATTGACTCCGGTCAGATTCGAGCTGACGAAAACTGGTTTAATCTGTCTTCTTCATCGCTACTGATGCATAATCTCTGTTCGAGACAATGAACGATTTAGTTTGGTCATGATAAAACATTAGTGGGCGCATAAAGAATTACTTACGCGCCTTATGTATATCTCCTTTTACTATTCGAACGTAAATTTAAAACCGGCAATATCTACCATTATGGTCACAATGGCAGATATTGAAATATACAGGCGAATGGTTGCGTAAACATATTCAGCGAATGGTTTTATTTATAAGTTAATTGATGGAGTTGAAATAAAAAATAGTAAGATTCTAAACAACAAAAACATTACACATAGTCATAAGATGATCGACTACCGCTAGTTTTCAAAGGAGTTAGGATTTCTATAAAATTTTATGTATGAATTCTAAACGTTAATTAATTTTGCACATAATGGTATTTTATAGAAAGTGACGACAGAAGTAATATTATTGCCAATGTATAAAAACCATATCCGGCAGCAAGGCCTCTGATGGGGTCATTCCATGTCAAATCATCCAGACCTCGACACCCTTACGTCTCAGATTTTTTTCAAATTTTCACCATATGTTGGTATCATAGAAACTAGAAAATCCTGAAAATTTGAGCGTCTAACTCTAAGCGGTTCCGGAAATATCGCACTTTTAGTATTTTATGAAAATCGTGTTTTGTTGCAAATTTCCGCCATTTTGAATTTACATTTTTGGGCATAAATCCATTTTTAGACAAGGTTCAGTCTTGAAAATTTGCACTAAAATGGTTTTCCACATGAGGAATCCAAATATCATATCTAAAACCTCTGAAAATGAACTGTTTTTGAGTTATTGGACTTTTAAGCCGAGGTTTGGGTATTGGTCTCGCGCGTCCCAAAAAAACATGTGGCACTATGGGAAATTGAATTTTTTTTGTTTCTACACATTCTTGATAGTCTGAACTTGAATTCCTCCAAAAATGGTGTTTGGTTCTTTTCTCGTTAGCTCACAATTGAACCTCAAAGATGGGCAGTTTCAGGGGCCTCACTTCAGACAGAGCTGTGTACAAGGAGTCACTTGACTTCATCACAAACAGGAAAACTTGAATTTTATTTTGACTTGCTGTTCCTTTAAGAAGTGGTATTACTGCTTTCTGATGTTTCTCTAAGTTGGATGAAACTATTTTGTTTGATGCAAGGGTGCAAGTAGCAGGTAAAGCCATGTAACCGGATAAGGACGAAAGGAATAAAGAAGAATTAATCTTTAATTATATTTAAATTTATCTCTGAAATTATTTGCAATATAGAATTCAATATGTTTCCATTCTGTATGAACAACTTCTATATTGCATCCTGTAACCACCAGAAGTTTTCTAAGCCATTCACAAATAATGTCTATTTCATAATTTACAAAATGTATCAGTTCTCTTTTACATTCTGACTGTCATGATTGTACATGAATACCTTAATGAAGCTTTTCACTGCATCTTCAGTATTTAGTTATATTTGTTCCCAACAGATTTTGAAATTTTGACTCCCATTCTTTTTCAAGATAAAACTTAATTCACATTTTTCTCGTATTGTAGAATGTTTTGTAAAAAAATGAATTTAGTTTAAGAAGTATATAATAATATTTAAAAATTCATTTAAATATTTTTATCAATAATAGCCTAGAAATTAAAAAAACAGTTTAAATGATTTTATATGTAATAAAATTATATTCTTTTTTTAATTAAATAAATGGTAATTAATAAAAACAAAAAATAATAATAATGTTTATTTAATAACTACCCATTGGGCATTCTTAATACAAATCTCATTTGTGCTATTTTTAGAAATTCTAACTTAGTTTGTAAAACCTTGAAGCTGATCCTCACTCATGTTGACATTGGAGATATTGCTCCTTCAACATATATAACATGTGTGTACAACTCATTCTGGTGGGTCGGATTGGTGCAGAAAGTAAACCTCAATGAAGGTGATGTTGATGTTCAGTTCATGCACCCCCATGGTCCACGTAAAATATTCAACTGGCCTTCCAATGCTGACCAGTGTCCTGTTCCTTTCAAAAACATCATTTGTAGCATCCATGTACCTACAACAAACTCAAGTGGAAGGAGCTTTACTATTTCTGACGAGGATTATGATAAAACTGTGACAGCATATGTTGCCTTACACTCATAAGATGTTGTGTTGTCTTGATAGTTTTTGACTTTAATGTACTATCATACCACATACGCACCCGGCATAGGTACTGTTTCTTAGTATCCATATCCCCTGCATTGATTACCAGAAAAATGGGCTTCTGTTCTTTCTTCCCAAGTTTACAATTAAACCTAAAAAATGGGTTAATCACATGACAATTTTTATGGGTTCATAAATGCTGCAAATACATTGTATCCACACCACATGATGCAGTTAATTTGGGAATGTCCACTGTGATTGGCCCATCTTTGAGGTTCAATTGTGAGCTAACGAGAAAAGAACCAAACACCATTTTTGGAGGAATTCAAGTTCAGACTATCAAGAATGTGTAGAAACAAAAAAAATTCAATTTCCCATAGTGCCACATGTTTTTTTGGGACGCGCGAGACCAATACCCAAACCTCGGCTTAAAAGTCCAATAACTCAAAAACAGTTCATTTTCAGAGGTTTTAGATATGATATTTGGATTCCTCATGTGGAAAACCATTTTAGTGCAAATTTTCAAGACTGAACCTTGTCTAGAAATGGACTTATGCCCAAAAATGTAAATTCAAAATGGCGGAAATTTGCAACAAAACACGATTTTCATAAAATACTAAAAGTGCGATATTTCCGGAACCGCTTAGAGTTAGACGCTCAAATTTTCAGGATTTTCTAGTTTCTATGATACCAACATATGGTGAAAATTTGAAAAAAATCTGAGAGGTAAGGGTGTCAAAGATGTTTTTTTCTGGATGATTTGAGATGGAATTACCCGATGGAGAGGTTTTGAGCAGCATGGAACAACCTCTTAATTGCTGTTGTACCAGGTTAACTCAAACCCGGGTGGTAGCATCTGGTAGGGTTACAGCTCTGGACAAATAGACTACATTGTGCAGCAAGGCCTCTGATCTGAAGATTTCGCGGAGCATGGAACCAACTTTTAATTACAGTTGTTCTCAAGTCCACCCTGAATGGGGATGGTACTACCTGTCAGGTTCCAGCTATGGGTAAATATTCATCCGGCAGCAAGGACTCTGATCGGGAGATTTTGAGCAGCGTGAAACCACTTCTTGATTTCTGTTGTTCCAGGTCAACCCTAACCCGGGTGGCAGCATATGACAGGGTTCCAGCTATGGGCAAATGAACTAAATCGTGCAGCAAGGTCTCTGATCGGGAGATTTTGAGCGCCGTGGAACTATATCTAACCCTAAACCTAACTTCTTAATTACTGTTGTTTTCGGGTCCACCCCACACAGGGATGATAGGACCTGTAAATAGTCTTCATCCGGCAACAAGACCTCTGATCGGGAGCTTTTGAGTAGCTTGGAACCACCTCTTAATTGCTGTTGTTACAGGTCAACTCTGACCAGGGTGGTAGCGCCAATCAGGGCTCCAGTTATGGGCAAATAGTTAAATCCCAAACTGGAATCAAAACTCGATGAAAGTAGAAAAAGTTATAGTATTTTTACTATAATTTCTTTTTGACATTTTTAGTGTTTTGACCTTAACAGGGTCTACCATCAATACATTTTCCTAGTAAAAAATATTACCAGCAATACATTTCTGTAAAGAAAATAAATATTATCAGTAATACACAAACAAACAGCCAAATACTCATGATGCGCCTTAGAAATTTAGTCTGCTTTTCACTGTATACAACTTTTGTCGTTCTTATTTTTCTTTAGTCCTGGAAATGAGGAGTAGAGTATATCTGGCAGCAAGGCCTCTGGTCGCCTGATTTTGAGAAACGTGGAACAATCTCTTAATTGCTGTTCTTCCTAAGTCTACCCTGACCCGCGGTGGTTAGAGTCCCAATCATTGACAGCAATACATTTTTTGGAAAAGAAATTACTAGTGGTGCAATGAAAATTAAATTTCAGCATTAAATGCCCCATAAGGAGTTGATATGCCGCTAAGCAAACAAGCAAACCAAATATTCAAACCAATGTATCCACTACAGCAGTGTTTTTCAAATCTTTATTTTTACTACGATCAACAGCAATAATTAGATTTCGCATTGCGACTCATTATACATACGTGTTACAAAGAAAAGACAAACTCTGTTCCCCAGGCTCATTTAATTAGCAGCAACAATTTATAAGTATATTTCTTATGATCCGTAGATATTGGAATTGCACATCTCTATTTGTATCAACTATCTCTATGAATATAAACTTATTACCTTTTAGAAAAACAATTTTAAAAGAAATTACGGCATAAAGAAAAAAGTAAAAAGATAATCCGTTTTTTTAAATTTCGCTGAAACAGCAGCCGAAAATTCCGAGACTTCCGCAACGAATTTGGTAATCAAGATATATAAACTCAATGAGAACAGACAATCTGACTGACGAGGTGCTTATAAGCAAGCATCGAAACATAACGGCTCTTGTGTTGCAATAAAATGTGTTTTTATTATTAACTTATAGTAAAAATATTACTATATATATATACATATATATATATATATATATATATATATATATATATATATAATGCAAAGTTACCTCGGTGAAAAAATAGCTGTCATTTATGAATGCTGTGCAACATTAAAATTATTCTATACTCTGAACTTTGATTTTAATTGCGAATATTTTCTTATTTTGTTACGGCCCATTTCAAATATCCCACGGTCCACTAAAAGTCGGGACTCATAGTTCGAAAAACCCTGCACTGGAGCACAATATCTGATTTAATCAGTTAGCTGGTTGTGTCGGTGCATTTTTTTGTTTCGGATTTAATTTGTAAATGACAAGGAAGTCACTGAAGTTTCAGTAGACAGAAAATTATTACGTATGTCCAAAATCTATTTTTCTTTTTAAGAAATCAGTTTTTAACACAGTCACCAGCTTTGAATTTTTTCTTTATATAAGGGGAGACTAAATTTTTTTGCATACACCAAAATTTTCCATTTACCAAATCGTATGTAGGAATTGTCGTCTATATGATATCATTTCAATTTCTAAATAGGAAGCACTTGTATATACAACGTGCCTCTCTCTTATTGTTATGATATTTAGTAAGATGACCCGAAAAGTGCCACTCTTGCCACAAGCGGCATATTTCGCACCTCACAGGATGTCAGTTATTGCCTTCAACATGCAAACCGGTGATTGACCCAGCTACAAATAGGATGTGATAGTTTGCCCATTGGTAGATAAATAAGCGCTCTTCCTGACATTGAGGATGAAAAGAGTTTCTCATATTCTCACAAAATGACGAATCCACTTTTGGAGAAAACCTCCAAACTACACCCATCATCATGCTACGTCCGCAGAGCCGAATCACACTCATTTCCCCCGTATTCCAAATGCAAGAGAAAATTTTCACTCAGAAAACTTATACCCAAGAATTAATACTATGTAGGACAGACTCCTGCGTGAGTACTTTACTGAACACTGCAGATTAAACATTATCAAGTCGTCAATCATTACCTATTTTTCCCTTATAATCGTCATTTTCTACCACACTCTCTTTCATTCATATTACACACCTAATTCATCATCATTCTGTCTTCTTAATTCCTGTTCTTTTATTGTTCTCTGTCCTTAATATATTTTTTAAAATTTCTCATATTAACTTACACTAAGTAACCTCTTGCGCCTTATTGGCTTTATTGCCTTGCTTGAGTTAAATTATTTAAAAAAATATATGGTTACTCTCTGAATGTAATCTCTCAAAAATCTTTGAAAAATGTCTTCCACTTTATTAAAATCTCGATCAATAAAAATTTCGAACGCTTTTAGATTTCAAATCAAATTCTATATACTTTGAATGAAATCCAATAAACTTTAAGTAAAATTATCCAGACTAAATAAATTCACCAGATTCAATAAAATTCAATCAACTTAATATAAATAAATTTATTAACTAGTAGATAAATGGAGAAATTTTCAGTTAAGAATAAGAATTTCGGGAGAGAAAAAAATAATTTTGTAGTTGATCACAAGAAAGAAAGAAGAAAAAAAGGACAAACGTTATTTCCTTTCTCCAGAAACCCCAGAATATCAGCAGAGAATTCTCCCATCACAAGAAAATGTCTTGATTAAAGGCTGCAAAGTGATTTAAAAAATAATTAGGAACTTGTTTTAATTAAAGACCTTTGCAGTTTGTTAAAAAAATCCGTTGCTATAAAGAAAAAAGGAAAGAGAAAAAATGTATATTCCATGAAAAGAAAAATATTTGGCGTCTAGTTGGCGTCGGAATACCAAAAATACATGCATATAATTACAAATGGTGATTTCAAAGAAATTAATTTCTGTCAGGTTTGAATTTCTGATTCTAATACTATACACATCTTGTTTCTAAGAAATAAAGGTCTGCGGCTTTTCTTATCTGTAAATTCGCCATGTTTGTTACATTCGTTAATATATTTGGCTAGATTTTCATTCCAAACTTAAGAAGTCTTCTTGATAGGATTTTTTATTTTAGAATAACTTTGCTTTTAATTATTGTTAGTTGGAACCATTATTAAAGCAGAACAAATACGAATTAAAGTTTTGCATTTAGTTAAAAGAATAGAAATAAGTAAAATCCAACCAAAATATTATTTATTCTCAAAGCAAGCCCATGGCACAATTATTTTTAGTATGAATAGAAAGCTTTTTGTTATTTTCCTTTCAAAGACTCTCTTACTGATCAGGGCTGGTGATGTCAGCAACCTTTAAGAATTCCTCTGTGGCATGTAACAATTTCGAATGAGCATTGTAACTCTCAATAGATTGAGTGATCTAATGTAGTTCGGACTATTGTAAGTAAGACATTTCATGAGTCAGTGTAGAATGAAACATACGAAAATGTAGAAACGTTTTAGGGAATTTTTCGGTTGAATTCCCTGAATGTTATATTGTGAAGTGAAGGAGAGTAGGTTTAAGTTTCATTATTTTTCACTTTCATCAGTATTTTTATGCTAAATATCGAAGGATCCTTGAAAAGATGTTTTAAAATATTTGGCCTTAAGCTGATTTGAAAACGGCTTTAGAATGCTAATGGCTGTATCATCGCGGCAATTTTGCTTGCCCCATTCGTGAAAATGCTGTCCATTTCTGATTAAAGATTATTTTTTTGATTATGCTTCTGACACTGTTTAAATGCAAGATCCTCCGTCTTTTATTAACGCATTACTTTCTGAGCCACCCTGTTATTTATAAAGCTCAGTCTAGTTCAATACAAGATAACCTGACTTGCTCACCATTATCCCACACCAAGGAGTACAGAGTCATTTTGAATTTGAATATATTGTTTCTGTATTATTAATGTGCCGTCTGGTTGACCTGGTATCTCAGCTTCAGTTTCTTTCCTACACCCGTAACAAAGCTTTCCTGTGCCTTTTTATATAGATATTTTTAAGTAATTTTTCTGATGAACTTTCTGAATTTAAGCGCAAAGCTAGTTTGACGGCAAAGTTTCATCACTTTACATTTGAAATAGCTAGATGTAACCGCAAGTTCTATTCTAAAGGTTTCTTTTTTCGCTTGAGGGACTCTTTCGCCTTTTTGCTTTTCAGATAACTTTGATCTCCAAAAATTTAATGTAAATCATTATTTCATGTCTTCTTAATTCTTGTCCTTCTTCTTAATAATATTTTCTTTATCTCATGTCCTTACACATACAGCAATCACTTTTCGTCTAATTGGCTTAGTGGCTTTTTTGACCTTGCTAGAGGTGAAATGTTTAAAAGATACAGAGCAGATGCGATGGGTCTTAAAGGTTCTCTATTGAAAGTAACACATTTGAAATTTTTACCTTTTCATTCTCTCTCTCTTTCTCACTCACTCACACTCTCATATTATTGGTCGTATCGACTTTTGGTCTTTTACTGTTTTCTTGAGAAGGTCATATATTAAGAACATAACTTGACTAAAGAATGTTATCGATAGCGGGATCAAAAGATTTGTTTCACATATTCAGTTGTTACTAAATCAAGTATTCAGTCAGTTAAGTGCCATACGTGATACACGCTTGATACACGCTCTTTCGAGACATGACTGACTGGGCAGAAGATTATCCCGCTGTAGGTTGCCATTTGCTTTCTGCGGTAGACTGGTTGCCGACCAAGGCTATAGAACCCAATCTGTCCTGTTATTTAACCCATAACTGGAAGGAATAGATGGATTAATACCTTTCCCAAGGATATTTGCGCGTAAGTGAATGCAAGGAATTCAACTGGAATTCGAACTCGGCTCTCCGATTTCTCGTTCTGAGTCGATATCCACTGCGCCACAACGCACATCCAAATCAAGTATTACATGTCCTTAATCATATTGGTTAAGTACATGTCATAATGACGTAGCGTTTGTTTATTTTAATTATTTTCCTCTTTACGTGTAAAGAGCGTATGTTTGGATTCAGTGGATGTATTGTTCAAAGCCTTGAGATCGTGCGTTTTTAACCATACTTATAGTCATTATCAAGGATAGAAAAAAACCTACAGATATTACTTTTTTTTTTACTATTATTAAGTATTTTGAAATCATTTGAATTGTTCAAATTATTATTAATTCTTATTATTCTTAATAATAATATTTTTTTTAAGTTTAACAACTTGGCATTTGTGTCAGAAGGGCTCGACTAGCACAGCCGCTTTCACGACCCACACTCCAATCTGAATGCTGCTCACAAATCTTCCGGTGTAGGCTGGGCGTTCACAACCACCTCCGTCACCGCCACCGCCACCTGGAGAGAGGATGACGATCCCGATATGAGCGGGTGGCGACGACGTTGAAATGATATGACATGCAAGTAATATTCTACACCTTTTTTACAGTATTTACTCGTACAAGGGACGAGGGCGACTCGAGGTAAGGGGTAGTCTATATGGATATGAGAGGAAGATAACGGTTAACTCTAGACTTTGACAGGTCAAGATTGTAGTAATCAGGAAAACATCCCCTTGGGAGTTTATTCCAGGGGGCAAGGATTCACGGCAAGAAGCAGTTTGAATGGAATACGGAGAGAATGTGGCTGGTTTGCTACAATGTAAGTAGCATGGTGGGTCCTAGACGTGAAGGTCAGACCTGGTTGAACCAGGTGATGCATTTCTTCCGAACACTTTCTATGGTAGTAAAAATAGACCAGTGAAAAACTCGCCACGTTTCGCCTGTGGGTGGAGGAGGAGGTTGGAGAGTGAAAAATAATTCCTCTTTAACAAGAGACGCTTTAGAACTGTATCAAGACTTAAAACTGATGTCTAGGTAGTTCCTGACCAAATTTAGCAACAGTACGCCATTTCTAGGCCAATAACGTCTCATGCGCATTCAACGTGACAGGTGGTAGTTCGGGGTCTGACCGGTGATTATGGAATGTAACCCGTTTAGTTTTAGAGGCATTGAATTTAACCAGCTACATTTTCCCCACTGAAAAGTTAGTGTTAGATCGGAAAAGAGGTCAGCTCCCAATCCCCGATTGTCAAGATATTTGGAGGTGCGCCCGTATCTCATCGTATCATCGGCATAGATGTTTACAAATCATCGGGGTATATTCTTAGATAGATCATTTATCAGAAACAGTAGTGGTAGGAGAAGTGAGAAGCCCTGGGATACGCCTGCATCGACTGCTAGGGGATTAGGGGATTAGAGGATTAGCCATTCTTGGATTTGTTTGTTAGGAAAGATTTTATAATAGAGAAAATCTTTCCAGTGATTCCATACTTGGAGAGCTTATATAGTCAACAGTTGAGCCAAACAGTGTCAAAGGCCTTTGAGATATCTAATGCCATGGCCCTTGCTCATATTGGGGTTGCTCCTATCCAGATGCTCGACTACCTTCTTTATGATAAAGGCATCAAAAAGCTTCCTGATGATACTAATGGATCAATACTGAGATGGGGAGGACAGGTTGCTCGGTTTCTTGAAGACCGGATATACACTTGCCACTTTTCACATGCGTGGGAAAGATTTTTCCTTCAAGCAGTGGTTAAATAACTTTGCTAGAATCAGGAATAATTCTTGGTTGATATTCTTAAGTACGGCCACTGAAATTTTATCCGGACGAGTGGCTTTTATGTGGTTGAGGCTTTCCTTTTTTAGAGAATTCTCTTACTGAAATGAATATATTACTGAGATTGTGCCCAGTGAGACGTGGGAAATTGAGGAGATGTTCTTTGTCATCTAGAGTACAGTATAAGGCAAATATTGAGACAAAGAGGAGGATATGATCTCAGGGATATTTATAATAGTGGGCACAACCCCTTTGACACTAATCATAATTTGGTTGGTGATCTTCCAGAATTTGCGAAATCCATGTTTTTCTTTCATTTCAGCCTTGGCCTAGACAAACTGCGCATAGCTGCACTTTGCATTTTCCAGAAATTTCTAGAATCATTGTGAATTGTGACTCTGGCGATTTAGATGGTTGTATTTTGTTATAATGGGTGAACAAGGTGAGATTGTGAGCTCCTGCAGTGGGATAGATACATTGATACCCGTTTCAAACAGAAACAGTCTGATTTAGTATCGTTTTCAGGCCCTCCCCAACAGTGATACACGCTGGAATAATTTCCTCGAGTCGATATTGTCAAGAAGTCACACACCCTTGGATAATCGACTACGGTGAGATTCGTACCCCTGTCTCATATATGCGTATAACTATATGCATATACGTTCCTTAGTAATGACTACATTTATCACTGTAATATACTCAGAAATGTTTCTTTTGCAAAAAGATCCGTAGTGATAGGATCAAAAGATAGGTTTCTCTTCTCTAGTAACATGGAATAAAACAATAGACGTCATGATTACGTTGCATTAGCTCAGGAAATGAATACGAAATGATCATTATGCTTTATACAGATAGAAAGAAACGCTAAGGTTGAAAGAGAACCAGATGGACGAAGAAAGAAATCGGATTTTTTTTCTTTTTTTTTTTTAAATCGTTTCTTTCCAAACAAGAAAGTACAACCAATAGTGCGCAAGAGATTGCATAACATGGAGAGAAAGATTAGATAAGTAAGGAGAGAATAGAAAGAGGAACAGGTTACAGAGGGTCTTAGTGGATAAGAGAAGGATGTCAGTATTGATGTGAAGATATTAACACGAGAGTCTAGTGAAACAACAGGATACAGGGGGTGTCGGAGAAAGGTTAAGAAAGAATGGGAGCCAAAGAGATAAGATATGGCAATTGACGTTGCATTTAAACTTTCAGAGATTGTAGCTATCAGGGAAGAAAGTATACGGAAAGGAGTTTCACAGACAGGAAGTGCGAGAAAAGAAACTATTATAGTAGAAGAGAGGGTTACATTTAAGTATTTTGACGGTAAAAGGATGAGACCTTGTTGCCAGTCTACATGCTCCAGTTGGGGCACCAGGGAGCTAAGATCGTCGGAGCAGAAGCCGTGGAAATACTTGTAGAAGATGCAGAAGGAAGTCATATCTCGCCAATGAGAAAGTTAGTCTGGATCGATTATATTGCAGATCTTTCTTTGGATTTTATCGAAAACCCCTGCCGATGAATAACAGAGGCGCCCGACCAAAAAAGAAACCAGCAACATGTATACTTTATACATGTGAACAAGATACAGGGTTGTGAGTAATATAACCAGAGTGACTAGACACTATGTACATTACTGTCCTCATCTTTGTTGCCATTTTTACGACGTTCCGGCCTTCTTCAGGTGCTAGAAATTTCGAACCAAACCCTTTATTACGATCACTGGGTTATATCATTCTCATTCTTTGTGCGACAAAATTTTTCTAAACCGACCAAGCAAAGAAATGAAAATAATACGGGAACCAGTAATACGGAGTGTGAGAGAAAATAACAATTGCAATATAACCTCTGATAAGAAGTACTAGAGAAAATCATTAACATAAAAAAATTGCATTATGAACTCTGATAAAAAAAAAAAAATCCGCCCCATGGTTGTTCTTCCTTCATATGTGGTCAGCTACGCCTGATGTTTTTTCTCCCCTCGTGTTACGGCCTTGCGATATTCTTGTAGCCTTAAGTGGGCGGCCTTCTCTCCTTTATATTTCTTTCCATAGCTACATGGAACGGCGTACGTACAATCCTTAGTCATGGCCGCCTCTGTTAGGGGTCTTACTCGGGAGAGGTACCTGCGAAGCGTAGAACCACTTCTGAATGTCGTCCTGATGTTATATAAACCACAGATCCTTTGTATTTTCTCCGATAACCCTTTCACATAGGGTAGGTGTTTGGATATTCGTGCCAACTTCACAAAAGAGGAGGGGCTGTCAATCATGACCCTACAAAGGAATGAGAACATCATCATACTACCAGCTGACATATGCAATGCAACTGATGGACAAAACTGAATACACCAAGAAACAGGAAGATCTCATTAGAAGTGGTAGCTATAGCAAGGTAAAGAAAAACCCCACGTTGAAAATGGAATGACAGCTGTCACAGATCCTAATCAAGAACAAGGATCACTTCCAGCCAAGGACATACAGGCAGTTGTCTCAACGTTACAGCAAGCTACCTCACATATATGGTCTGGCCAACGGTCGGAACGTCGTAAAAATGGCAATAAAGATGAGGACAATAGCCCGAATAATGTAAATAGTTTAAATACTACGTCATCTCAGAAGTATAGACAAATACAGAGTGACTGAATTAACAAAAGAAACAAAATATTATTGACATACCGTCTGAATATTGGCGCCAAAACGTAACCTCTTCACAAAACCTTTGCCTACTGCGTCTATAGCTTTATAGACTAAGCTACTATTTAACCCTTATCTGGGGAGATGAAATTTATTCATGCATTTCCCAAGGTCATTTGTTTGATAGTGAACGCAACAAACTAGTCTGGAAATTGAACTCGGCTCACCGATTATATTTTCTGTGCTGATATCCGTTACACTACCTGCACATCCTCGCGTTGCCTACAAAAGCTATATATTTCAACGTCATCTCTTTTCTTTTCTTTTCGGCTATATTCATAAAAGAAGTATATTTCTCATTATTTTCATATTTTTTCTTTATTATCGTCAATTTATTTTCATGTATTCTTAAATGTAACATAAGTGAAAACGTATTATTATTATTATTTCAGTTGGTATAGATAAGTTCGCCTACAGTCCTGTTCGTACTCCTCTCATAGGATTTGAACAAGAGTATCCCTTATTTCCTGTTTAGGACTGGATTTCTGGTTACTTCAACTTTTCACTTGAAATCTGAAATTTTATTCAGTCATATCTTTATTATTATTTCCTCTCCCAAATAGGTGCAGATAGGTTTGCCTAGCGTATAATTCACAAACAAAAGGAAACAGACGGACTTTAACAACAAATTTTATCTAACTAGAATTCTTTTTGCATTAGAATGTTTAGCATTGTTGAAGTTATCGCTAACGTTTTCTCGAGATTTACAAACTCTGTTTCTTAAACCAATCGACGAAGTTGGAATAAGCTGATTTACTTCGAAGAACACTTTTCGCGGTTTAATAATTTATTGAATTTAATTTGATAGCTCATCATAGTAAACAATATTATTTTTTCTTAATTATTTTTGTTTTTTTCACAGTAAATAATAAATTCTTAGGATTTCTTTCTCTTGAGCATCCAACATACAATTGGCCATGCATAAATATTTGTTATTAATATAACGAACTAATATAATTAATTAATATAATATATTAATATTAATATATATTAATATTAGAATTAATATAATTATATAATAATACATAATATATATACATAATATTATAATATATTATAATATATATTATAATCCATCTTATTATATAGTTAATATATATATTATAATTTTAACGAAACTTGGTTATAAGCAACCGACAATTGTAATGAATTATTTTGAACATTATTTTTACCGATACTCGTATTTAAGTAGATATTCTGTTTTTAATTAAACAGTATTTTATATTTATATATATCTATTTTATATTTATATTTATATTAATCCTGCTGGGTAGCACACATTTTCGTAATAAAAATTTATCGTAAATAATCAGGCCGGTAGATATAAATATAAAAATACTGTTTAATTAAAAACAGAATATCTACTTAAATACGAGTATAGGTAAAAATAATGTTCAAAATAATTCATTAGAAATTGTCGGTTGCTTATAACCAAGTTTCGTTAAAATTCGTTAATATCCGTAACATGTTTACATTTGTTGAAATTACGATACATTTCAGAGCAGATATGCTTGTTTACGGTAAAATCGAAAATTATGTTATATAAGCATGATAAAAACGTCGTCTGATCAAGAGGCTATCCATAGTCGAGTGGTCAAGACGGTACCAGATCAAATGCTAGGCTTCACCTATGTAATAGGGGTCGCAGGTTCGAATCCTGCTGGCTAACACACATCTTCGTAATAAAAATTTATCGTAAATAATCAGGCCGGTAGATAAAAATACTGTTTAATTAAAAACAGAATATCTACTTAAATACTAGTATCGGTAAAAATACTGTTCAAAATAATTCATTGCATATTATAAAATTCTTTATTAGATAATTGATATATATTAATATCAGAATTTATATAATTATTAATATAAGTATTTGTTATTATATTTATAAATTTTTTTAAATAGTGGGAGTATTTTTATGCTAAATAATAAAACTTAATAAAAAAATGAATGAAAATTAATTGTACTAAGCAACGTATCCTAGTAATACAAAATGTACTTGGTACCTCCTTAACTATTTGCGCTTCTCCCCAAAATTTGCTTTCGATCGGTTAATGTATGGTTATTTCAGAGGGTGCAACGGACAGATTGACTAATGGAAGTTTCAGAATTTTATATATAAATACATGCCGAATTCTTCTCTTTCTGGATATGACTTGATATGACTGAATATAAATCATTGACAATACGACATTCATCACCAAAATAATTATTTTCTGAGCAATATTTCTTCAGGATGATGACGACCATAGTCTTCCACAACGTTCTACCACTTCTAGCTTTTAGCAACGTTTGTACCTTCGCCAAGACTCCCACCTGACGTTCCGCCACCCATTCACACAAGCTCGTTAGGCACTGTACATTTTTTCTCGGCAACACATGGTCTGATATTCATTTACTCTTCTTATCTAACTGCGTTTTCAGGTTTTCTTTTTTGGTCGTAAGATAAGCCGCTAACTCTTTCGAAAGCCTTAATACGACATCATTATCACCAACATCTTTTTATTCAATTAATTTGCTATAAGAGATGATGCAGAATATCTTCAGGGAAATAAGCACATTTCCATATGAAAGAATATTATGTAGGCCACATTTTCCCTTTTGAATATATGTTGGAATGAAAATAAAGTTATATATATATATATATATATATATATATATATATATATATATATATTAAGAAAGTTATAGAACATGTAGATTTTAAACCCACTGTTCAAGCATTTACTTTTACAGATACACAAATATATATATATATATATATATATTAATACATATACGTATTATCCTACGTTTTAGTGACTAATATATATATATACACAGACACACAAATATATATAAATATATATATAGTATCCTACGTTTTAGGCACTAAAACGTAGGACAATATGTACATTTATTAATATACATATATTTGCTCTATTGAGCACTGTTCTATTTTCACCTAATTAATTTTTCTATATTGATATATATCTACTCACACACAGAGTCACACACACAGTCACACACACACACACACATATATATTTATTTACCGCATTACATATATATATATATATATATATATATATATATAACGTCGGTGTGTGTGTATGTAGTGTTAAGTTGTAATAATGGTTAGTGTCAGAATTTCTTTTTTCACTAGTTTACAGGCAGAAAGCCGTTTGAGGCAAACAGTCTTTTGTCATAAAGTGCTCGATATCAAGCTTGAGAGAGAGAGAGAGAGAGAGAGAGAGAGAGAGAGAGAGAGAGTGTGTGTTAAAAGAATTGACGTGAAGTTTGTCGGTTAGCTGAGCAGTTTCATTTCTGTCACGCCGACTTCGAAGTCTCCTGAAGGCATTATTGTGATGTCTCACTCTTCAGGGTTTTTGTCTTTTGTTTATTTACTCCCCCCCTCTCTTTATATATATATATATATATATATATATATATATATATATATATATAACGTGCAATAACTCGTTTACAAATGAAGTATATTAAAATGTTCTACAATATAAATATATTGGACACTTTTTGATACAACTGTGTACTGGCATAATTTTATTGTGACGAAAACCTAAGTAATTATATAATAAATATTTATATATATAGCAATTAATATATATATATATATATATATATATATATATATATATATATAAGAACATGTACAAAATTTTTTTAAAATATTCACTACAATTGTACATTTGTTTCGACATTGAAAGTACAATGTCTCATCAGGCGGTGTGGGCAGGAATGGAAAGCCTCTGCATTCACTCGGATATATATATATATATATATATATATATATATATATATATATATATTGCTTGCCTAAAAGAATAAAAATAATGATAATAATTTTCTACCAATAATAAATATTGACAGAGTGAAAAAGTCCCTCTCATATATATATATATATATATATATATATATATATATATATAATTAAGTAGTATACTGGTAAGGTAATTCAACGGTTGATTTTAGTTCGATAAGAACCCTATGTTATAAATTAACAGAGTTTTGTAATACTCTGTTCTAATACTAAAGGTCATATTACTGTTTGCTTTTTTTTTTCGTAGATTCATTATTATGACAATAACTAAAGTGAATATTTTTAATATTCACGAAATAAATTATCAGCGATGGATTATCCAATTTATTTTCATATATATATATGTGTGTGTGTGTGTGTAAAAGTATATTTTGGCAGCCATCTTTCATTTAAACATGTTTTGTTAATAACAACCGACAAGGAAGATTTTATTAATTTTAAGGTATTTTTACATGTTTCTTTTTAAAGAATATAAATCGCAGATCTTCAGTGCAGCTAGATTAACCGTTTGCTTTAAGTTGGGATCGAAACCTGACTGAATTCGTCATCAGACAGACATCTTTCCACTGCGCTATCGACAGATAATTCAGTACTGGTTGTATTACCGTTGAGGAACAAAATGTATATTTCTTCTTATTATTAGTAGTCTGACCGATACTTTATACAGGGTGTACAAAAAATTATTTTCGAAAGAGTGGTTCCTCACACCAAAACAAAGACAAAAGTCCACATGAATATGTCTGCAAATCCTTCGTTGCTAGAGTTATTAAGCTTAATTTATTTTTACTGTAGATGGCGCTGTACTGCCATGAAAGCTAGGTTACATTTATCATTCATGCACATTTGTGGCTAGTCTATTTTCAAAGTTTAACGAGTGTAGAACTGAATTAATTGAGAAGTGTTCCGTTTAACAATGGTAATGAACGCGAAGCTGCACGGCTGTATCAGATATCATTTTCAGATCAAAGGCGTCCAACATTTGCTGCTCTTTATTGTCGTGTTACTGAGACAGGATCCACGGTACCATTAGCTATGGATTAAGGGAGACCAGACTCGCTTGTACGCCTGACCACGATGAATACATTTTTCAGCTTGTCGGTGAAGATCCAGATATCAGCACACACCAACTGTCCCTAACATGTCGGACATCCTACAGTACCGCATTGAGTGTAACTCAAAGGCAGCTTCTGTATCCATATCATTTGCAATGTATACAGGGTCTTTCGCCCTCTGATCACTCACCATGGAATAACGTTTGCCGATGGTTTATTGTATAAACTGCAGATGCGTTGTTTGTCTCTTCAGCCTTTATTATGGATGAGGCAATATTTGGAAGAGAAGGAATAACACATTTACACGACCAACATTTGTAGGTGGATCTGAATCCCAATGGTACAGGCTAGACACCAGTATCAATTTACGATAAATGCGTGAGCTGGAATTGTAGGTGATTGTCTGTTAGATTCATATGTTCTCTCAGTACATCATAGAGGCGCTGTCTACAGGGGATTTTATTTCCAACACATTTCCAGACCTGCGAGAGGATGTACACCTGCTAATACGAAGAGGGATGTGGTTCATGTATGAGGGGTCACCAGCACATTTTAGGCGCATTGTTCACAATACATTGGCTAATATTTAGCATGAAAGATGGATACGTAAGAGAGGACCGGTCTCATGACCTGCAAATTCTCTCAAACTTAATCCTTTGGATTTTAGTCTGTGAGCCAACCTATACAATGACAATATATGTATTTGTTGAATAATATACAGCTGGAAAACTCTCTTCAGAAGTATATACATTCGCAGTTATTCAGCAACCACTAGTCGCTTCTTAGTTTATCCTTTTAAACTATGGAAAGATCATCTCTCGCCACAGAATGACCCCATCTGTCCTGATACCTTATCTTCACCAATACAATGTTTTGATGAAGTCTTTTCCCGTACTTGTCACTCACAGTACCACAGTTTTGTGGAAAATCAAGAAGTGGATCTTCAACGACGTCACAGCCAAAATTTAGTTTGTAGTTTTTAAAATGCAGAAAGATCATCTCTGGTCACACTTGAATAATGAACAGCCAGCATTGATGGACTCCGCATGCTCTGATAATTTTTCTCTATTCTTGCAATGTTTTAATGAAATCGTTAAGCGTACTCGCCACCCACAGCACCAAAGTTTTAGAAGGGAAAACTCAAAATGCGCGTCTAAGAAGTCGATCTTCAACAACATATTCCAACCAAACGATTTGCATGCTTTTAGGTCATCTTCCACCAGTTTTCGGTAATTTCCAGATCTTTCATTGCCTAGGAAATTGTTTGCCAATGACTTGAAATGTTTCCTTGCGGTTTCTTCTTTTCCCTGTAGTCAAAATCTTCACCTAAAATAAATTTACGAATCTGGTGACCAACAAAGACGCTTTTCTTCATCTTTGCTTTCTTTATCCTGGGAAATTTATTCTGAACATACTTGAATTCTTTCTTCGTTTTGTCCATAGACATCACGAAATATTTTAGAAGACCAAGTTTGACGCGAAGAGGTGACAACAAATATTTAGAGGTATGTAGTCAGTTATGTGATACGCATGTGTATAATGGACTTCCTCGAAGAAAAACAATGTGGCTTTACAAAATCTGCTTTGATATTCTGTTCTATCTAGACAACCACAGCAATTCATAATCGCATCAAAAGGGCAATGTATGTATTTGTTGAATAAAATACAACCGGAAAACTGTTTTCGGAAGTATATACATGCGCAGTTATTCAGCATCCATACGTAATTTCTTAATTTGTCGTTTGTAAACTGCAGAAGGATTATCTCTGGTTACAGTCGAACAATGATCAGCCATCAGTGAAAGACTCCGTCTGCTCTGGTAATTTTTCTTTATTGTTGCAACTTTTAGATGAAATCGTTCACTGTGGTCATTACTCACAGCATCACAGTTTTTTGTTGGGAGGGGGACCAAGACGAGCCTATAAGAAGTCGATCTTCAACAACATATTTTAACCAACAGGTTTTCTTGTCTTCAAAAGATTTTCCTTCCACCAGTTTTCGATAATTTCCTGATCTTTCATTACCCAGAAAGTTGCCACTGACTTAAAGATTTCCGTGCAGTTTCTTCCTTTCCCCGTAGTAATCTTTATCTAAGATGTGGTTTCCGGCTTTCTCTTTTCCAATCTTCTCACTTTGTTTATTTTTTCAATTGGAGTAGATAGATCTATCTATCGCCCTGTTCACACTCCACCCACGTCTATTTGACAGGTTAAGAGGCTCATCCCTTGTTCCCTGTTTAGGATGTGGTTTCCGGATTTCTCTTTTCCAATCTTCTCACTTTGTTTTTTTTTTCAATTGGAGTAGATAGATCTATCTATCGCCCGGTTCACACTCCACCCACGTCTATTTGACAGGTTAAGAGGCTCATCCCTTATTTCCTGTTTAGGATGTGATTTCCGGATTTCTCTTTTCCAATCTTCTCACTTTGTTTTTTTTTTCAATTGGAGTAGATAGATCTATCTATCGCCCGGTTCACACTCCACCCACGTCTATTTAACAGGTTAAGAGGCTCATCCCTTGTTCCCTGTTTAGGATGTGGTTTCCGGCTTTCTCTTTTCCAATCTTCTCACTTTGTTTATTTTTTCAATTGGAGTAGATAGATCTATCTATCTCCCGGTTCACACTTCACCCACATCTATTTAACAGGTTAAGAGGCTCATCCCTTGTTCCTTTTTTAGGATGTGGTTTCCGGCTTTCTCTTTTCCAATCTATTCACTATTACGTAGCCCCCTGCACATCAGTAGCGTTACCGCCTTGCTCGGGGTGATACGATTAAAAAAAACATAAATTTACGAATCCGCGGGGACCAACAAAGAAGCTTTTCATTATCTTTGCTTCCTTTATTATCGGAAATTTGTTCTGCACATGCTTGAATCCTTTCTTTATTTTGTCCATAGCCCTCACGAAGTGTTTCATAAGACTGGCCTTCTTCAGGTGCTAGAAATTTTGAACCGAATCCTTTATTTCGATCACTGAGGTATATCATTCTCATTCCATGTGCGATGCCAATTATGGTAGCCATGTAATTATCTCCTTTTAACTTAACTCTCTAAGTTATTTGCTCACCACTGATGTAGCCTGGTATTGGATTCACAATTCTTTAGGTCAATCACTGGAACTAACCAACGCCTATATCCACCTGGCCGTGTGTCCTTGAGGAAGATAATTACATGGTTAGCTGATTGCAACTGATGTTAAGTGATTGCATAAAACCCCTGTTATCAATGCACTACACCGTATCTAAGAAAGAAAGTGGATAGATTCTTGTGACGATCACAGAAATGGCAAATCTATACGTCACCAGCTACTACACATATGCTTTTTAATTTACAAAATAAGACATTCAAATTAAGTATTACTAAATTTCAATTAAATAATAGTGTATTTAAATAAAAGAAAAAAAAACAAGACATTCTACAATAAAAACTATTTAAAAAAACTAACTTAAAGAATGAATTTACAATTCATTAATTTTAATTTAATTGTGAAATTTTTATGTTGGTACCACATAGTTTGATAGTACATGCTTGCCTCTCTTGGCGTTCATCTGAACTCCTCTTTTCTTTGGTAATTGTGAATTTAATTTAGACGATGAATTTCATGCCATTTTAGATGGATAGCAAAATATTACTGTGTTTTAAATTAATTGGTTTATAATTCAATTTGAATCCAGTAATATATAATTTGAATGCATTAGTTTTTAAATTGAATTATTTGTTTTTTTTTAATTTGAATGTACTATTATTTAATTTAAATGTCTTAGTCTTGAAATCGAATGGCAACTGGTGCAGACTTTACTACTGTAACTGAAACTAACAGTTTTGCTTTACTTTTAGGAAGTTCCAAATCTCTAGGTTGCTGACTTATGAGGTGTGGTTCAAAAACAGATGCTGAAACATAAACTTGGTCATATGAAGTTGGCACTTAAGTCTCTGGGGTTTCACTGTTTCCCCCATCATCTGGCTCAATTTAATCGTTTCCGGTGCTTCTGGGACTTTTATTATGGGTATGGGGGGAGAGGACGCAAAACTCATAGAATATTTGGATATTGCACTGTTCTATTTTTCTTTAGCAGTTCCTTACGAATTGGAAGCACCATACAAAAGTATCAATCAGTGGCATAATGTTTGACTCCCACCAAATGATGGGCACTGCAAAAGGTATGTTTTATTTTTCCTAGTTAGTCACTGACTTATATACAAGGTGTTCATAAATTTTATAACGTTATTTGTATTTGCGATAGAAATAATTTGTAAAAAGGATTAGAAAGAAATTTATATTTTTTAAGGTTTTATTGAAAATTTATTGAAGTTTCCACATGTCCTCCATCATTAGCAAACAAAGGGTAATACGATTTTGCAGTTCACGGTAAACATTTGCCAACTGATTTACAGAATTGCCTGAAATCACATTAGTTATTTTAGCTTTCAAATCTTCTAATGAACTAGTTTTGGTTGCATACACAATTGTTTTATCATGTCTCCATAAAAAATCGAATGTAGTCAAATCTAGCGAGCGTGGAGGCTAACATTTTGTTAGCCTCCACGCTCGCGGTCCACCTTTCCGATCCATTTATTAGGAAATTCTTGAGTTAGAAACTGTCTAACACGCAGAGCAAAGTGACAAGGAGCTCCATCTTGTTTAAATACTGTATTATCTTTCAAGTTTACAGATTAATTCTATCGCAAATACAAATAAAGTTATAATTTTTTTAAAGTGCACACTGACTTTAGGGACACCCTATATATATATATATATATATATATATATATATGTGTGTGTGTGTGTGTGTGTGTGTGTGTGTGTGTTCATATATATATTCAAGGTAAAAATGTACTGATTGTATATATATATGCATCACACACACACACACACACACACACACACACACACACATATATATATATGTATATATATTACTCTTTGGAGGCACTGCTTTCTTTAGCAGGACATCTCGATCTGTATTTGTCTATATTTCTGAGATTAAGTATTTTCGGACTGCTGTGATAATCTTTATTGTCATATTCAGTATAAGCAGTACCCTACAACATAACCATTATGTGTTCATGATGGCAGCTCCAACAAATGCGTATGGAAGTTTGCAAGAGGAAAACAGCCTCGGTCTGCCTACCCTATTTGAATGGGTTTTTGGAGAACATACAAAAGATCTGTGGTCCACATAACATCAGGACAACCTTTAAAAGTAGTTAAACATTTCGCACATGCCTCTCCCGAGGAAGAACTTCAATAGAGGAGAACATTACTAAAGAGTGTGTGTACGCGATCCCATGCAGCTGCGGTAAGAAATATTGGCGAGAAACGAACAGTCCCCCCTCTTATGATAAGACTACAAGGACACCACAAAGCCGTAAGACGAAGGGAATTATAAAAATAAAGTGTGTAGCTGACCCCTTATAGATGTAAAAATGAGATCACTGTCCCCTTTCTGATGAATTTGAAATAATACAAAACATCACTGGAAAATACAAAACTTAAGGAATCAGTGCATATGCTAGGCCACAAAAATCTCCTAAGCCGGCCAAGAATAGACATGAATACAATATGAAAGCCAGTAATACGGATTGCTAGAGAAACCAATTACAAACACCAAGATTGTATTATGAGCACTGGTATAAAAAATGGTTATTCAGACATCTATCTAAACTTATTTATAAATGGAACTGTGTGTGTGTGTGTGTGTGTGTGTGTGTGTGTGTGTATCCGTTACCTGTAGACTCCGAAACGGCTAGACCGAGCCGAGTTCGAATTCCAGTTGAATCCCTTGCATTCACTTACGCGCAATTACACTTGGGAAAGGTATTAATCCGTCTATTCCTTCCAGTTATGGGTTAAATAACAGGACAGATTGGGTTCTATAGCCTTGGTCGGCAACCAGTCTACCGCAGAAAGCAATGGCAACCTACTGCGGGATAATCTTCTGCCGAGTCAGGTATGTGTCTTTCGAGAAATGATCGTCCAAGCGTGTATCACGTATGGCACTTAACTGACTGACTATAAGCGTCTGCGAGTGTTCTTAGTTAGGTTTTGTGTCGAGGTACCCCCGATAAATATTGAAAATCGATAATCAAAAAAATCGGGTTACAGAAGGAGAGGTCCGATTTATGATATGATTTAAAAAAAAAAATCTGCATGATCGTTTTGTTTAAGTTGGTGACTGCTGTCATAATCCTTGCCTTCAACTCATTTTGGTGTTACAAGAAGTTTTGTTGGTTACTAAACTGCTCAAGGAGGTTGCAGTCTGGGGAGTTAGATGGCCAGATGTAAGGGATTATGTGGTCACAGAAATTGTCTGACAGCCATGACTGACTTCTGCTTGTGTGGCATGGTCCAGAGACTTGATGCCAAACATAAGGTCTTCCAGCAGCCAGCCTCTCGAGGGAAGGCAGCATTTACCTTCTGAAGGCACTTGATGTAGGTCTCCATTATGAGTCTGAGACCCTGTGGGAAGACGAATGTCGGTATAACACCGCCATCAGTAGTGATTACTCCAAATCTACTCGTAATCACCATTAGATTCATCCAACTCTTTCCGAACCCTTCGCGATGTCCTCAGATTGACACCCAAACACTTTGAAATGTTCGTACTGGCGTTTCCGGCATGAATACCAAGAAGTACAGCATGCTGTTTTCCCATTTCTTAGGAAGTAAATTGCGTGATGATGAACTTTTTCTCACATACGGTGCCCAACTGACCCAACTATAATATGAAGTTGACAAAATCAAAAACAAACATTACACATCCGTGATATATATATATATATATATATATATATATATGTGTGTGTGTGTGTGTGTGTGTGTGTGTGTGTGCGCGCGTTAGCATGTGTGTGTGAGTGTAAAGCATCTGAGGGCATAAGATTTTCCTAGTTGCAAGAATGTGTCAGCAGAACGGCGCCGAAAAAATAAATCAAATAAAATTGCCTAAGAATTCATGTTTTGCCGCGATAACGCCGCTCAACGGAAGCCTCGATTTGATTACGAGGCTCTGATCATCCGATAATGGCGGGGCGACATTTTGTTTTTTTTGTATTTTTTGTTATGTCTTGATCTTTGTAATGTTTTCTTTGTGAAAGAAGAAGAAGAAAGAAAAAAGAAGCAAGAAATGAAACTATTTGCTCAAATAAATAAATTAAAATGCCAGTCAAAAATATTTAAGGAGAAAAATTGAAAAGGGATTAGACAAAGATTAGCAAAGAAATAATTAAAAAATGTACACGAGGTTGATAATCACTCAGAGTAAAAGAGTTATATGATGGAAACTATAAGAAGTAGGTACACCCATGTGATATATATATATATAGAGAGAGAGAGAGAAAGAGGGAGAAAGAGACAGAGACAGACACAGAGAGACAGAGACAGACAGACAGATACAAAAGAAGGAAAGAAGTAACAAAGAAGATTAATATGTGGATTGAAATAAAGAAGAATGCGGAATGGAAAAGCGAAAAGGAGATTAACGAAGTAAAAAAACAGAACACGATAATCCGAAAGAAAAAAGACAAAGAAAAAGGATTTTGAAAGGAATGATTTGAGAGAGAGAGAGAGAGAGAGAGAGAGAGAGAGAGAGAGAGAGAGAGAGAGAGAGTGAAGAAAGTGGCAATGAGAGAGCTAGCAGAGAGTGAGGAGTAATTAACAACTGAAGTGAGAGCAGAAGGAGAGAGCGAGAAGAAAACAGAAACGAGAGAGAGACAGAGAGAGAGAGAGAGAGAGAGATAGAGAGAGAGAGAGAGAAGAGAGAGAGAAGGTACAGAGAGAAATTAGAAAGAGAAAATGTGCCGGGAAAAGAGAATTGATAGTGAGATGAATAAAACTTCAAAATAAAAGAATGAAAAACGAAAGATAAAGTAAGAAAGAAGGAAGAAGAAAGAAAAAACAAAGAAAAAGGAAGAAAGAAAGGCAGATAGAAAAAAAGAAGAAAGAATGCAAGAAAAGAAAAAGAAAAGAAGATAGAAAGAAGGTAGAAAGAAAGAATGCAAGAAAGAAAAAAGAAAGAAGAAAGAACGAAAAAAAGAAAGAACAAAGCAAGAACGAAAGAAAGGAAGAAGAAATGGAAGAAAATGAAAGAAAGAAAGAAAGAAAGAAAGAAAGATAGAAGAAAAAAGAAAGAAAGATAGAAGAAAAAAGTGATATTGGAAAAGAAATTCCATTCTTTTAACTTGCTCCCAATATTATTGGGATTGGAAAGCCGAAAAGTCAAAAAAGAAAAAACAAAAACAAAAACAACAAAAAAAAAACAACCCTTCGCTCCAACCCTTCGCTCTTTCCCACGTCCTCAAAGCAAAAAGATTCCATGGCTTTCTGCATTTATAAAGGAAAATGTCAATTTTCAGAGCAGAATCAGTATCGTTATTATTTGATATTTAACGCCACCACCACAACTGCCACTATCAACGCCGACTCTGTCATCAATATAATTTAAAAAAACAAACAAAAATCTTTACACTTTCCACCACCATCTATACAGGGCATTAATGAAAAACATAGCGCTCAAAGACCTTTACTTCAACATTCAGTAACTCGACTTTCTTTTAATCCGATCAAACACAGATCAAAGGATTTATTGAATCCATCGTACTTAAAAGACATAATAGGTCCTTCGTAAGTGGGCCAGAATTGTTTGTTGAATTGTTTCCATCTAATCTAACCCTCGTGACCGCATGACCTCTAACATCTGATTATGGAATCAATCTAACCTGAAGCAAGAATGTGGGACTGGATTTGTACTTAATCAGATACCATAGCACTAAGTGCACAACATTGCTCACTAAATATAGCATCAGTCCTCAGTGGGGATAGGCATCTTTGTTTGAATTGGTGTACAAAATTGTACGTTAGATGCAACATCAATCCTTTGTGGGGATTCATATATGTGAAATTAGTGCGCAATACTGTCTGAAAAATATAGCCTCAGTCCTCAATGGGGATTAATGCTTTTGTTTTAAATTAGAGCATAATATTTTGGACTACATACAACTTCAATCCTTTGTGAGATCGATATTTTTGTTTAAAATTAGTGTAGAGCATGAATCATATGGTTTTGATTTGGACAAGGGTAAATTGCCAAAATAAATAAATAAATAAAATTAAAAGAAAATCAATATTGAAACATTTTTATACCGAATATAATTAAAACGCTAAACTTAATTATCGGCTAAACATGAAAACGTCACTGTTTGCATCTCATATTTTTCAGAAAATACTCGATTATATACACGCATAATGCTATTATGTCAAAGTAATCGAAGATTTTTTTATTTATTATAAATGACCGAAGCGGTTTACGGCACCAGATAAGAAATCATAATCAAACTTTTCCAACATTTATCGCTGTTAAGAGATCATCCAACTTGTATATATTTTAGCTAATATTTTTTTTCTGGTGAGTATGAAACAACATTTTCTAATGTATCGTTATTTTTAACTTGTCTTATCAGAAGAAGTGGAGAACAGATGGAGAATAAATGTATAATCAAATCGCTGCCTGACTTGCGCGTGGAATAAATAACACACTTTCTGTTAATACAAATTGATAATAATGAGAGATTTTCTCACCAACGTGATGGGGCCTCCCCCTGTCTTTTCTATATTTTTACACGGAAATTGTTACAATGAGATTTCCTCCTTAATGTATCACCTGCATGAATTAAAGCGTGTTACTAGACTGGCAACTAAGTCTGACTGCTTTGCTATTGAACTAACGAGATACAACCGCTATTTTAATAGTCTCTTTTCTCGCGCTTCGCACTTGTGGAATTCCCTTTCGATTTCTGGCTTTAATGTCGCTTACGGTCTTCAAAAAATCGAATGCAACGCCAATGACTATCTTTTGTATTTCTGAAACCCGTTTTGTATTGACATTTCTTCTCACTTCTACTCTTTTACTTTTTCCATGTTTTCTCATTCTCTTTCACTCCCAGTAACCCCTTCCGTCTTAGTAGCATTATCGCCTTACTTGGGGTGAAATGAAAAAATATGAAGAGCTAGTTATTATTATCATCATTTTTGGTAACGTGACTACAAGATTTGACTATTCATGTCATTAATATTATGATTATCATTTTATATCGGATCGAAGAAAAATAATTAGCTTATAATCTTATAATATTTTGAAATTTATAATATTTTCACGGCGTTATTTTGGAAGAAATCTTTGAAATAAAAATTGCAGACGAAATCCTCACAATTGTTTATATGCATAAAATTTCTCTATCTCACACACACTGGCAAAATTCATATATTAGGTAAGATGTAGCCCCCTGCACATCAGTGGCATTTCCGCCTTGCTCAGTGTGAAATGATTAAAAAAAAAAAGAGTCAGAAAAGTTAACTTAATATCTAGTGTTTACCGACTTATCTAGTTTATCTAGTGTTTGCAGATCACCTTTGGGCTGATCTGCAAAATATAGTGGCAAATATTTGTACTACATTCGCTATTAAAAATCCCCCGAAATTTAAGTAGTAAAATAATGGAAATGGAACACCCATAAAAACTTTTGGTTTTAGTTTTTGTGCTCCCACCTACAAAAAAAAAAACAAAACAAAAAAAACCACTATTGAAGGACTTGAATATTTTTTGTTAAAATTTAAATACGTTGACCGTTTCACAGTTTACCTTTCTTTCTTTCGCAAAAAAATAAAACCCGTTTTTTTATTTTAGTGTTTCTATTTTTCACAAATTTCATCTTTAAAAATGTCTTACATTTTATGTTTTTAATTCAGACTCGATTTTAGGTCATTTTAAGAAATGCTGCCCGTCATCCCATGTTAACGCGTGTCGCCACGCGTTAACATCTCCCTATTGTTTTTACCGTGTAATTTCAAAGTTACTATCTGATTTGCCCTCGCATATGACATGAGTATAGATAAGTATAAAAGGAAAAAGATAATTTGCGCTAAGAAAAAAAGAAATAACAGCAATGAATCTTTTTCCACAATTGCATTTCTCTTATTCATTTGATCTCGGCAAATAAAGATATCTATATTTTTGAGTATTTCTATTTACATCTTGATTGCACAAATACAGTTTAAATACTTCTAGCGTTTGAAACCAGCTTTCTCCGTTTGGATTAGAACCCAACACTGGTTTTCAAAGTGTACGCAGGCAAAGAAGTGTATAGTTTCATTTTTGGCCAACTTTTTCACATAAATCACTTTGTCCGCTTGAACTTTAGTCTGACCACTCTCTCTCTCCACTTTTATCGTACTCCTCGCCACTTGATCTGTTCCGTGTCCCTGTGGATGAGTTCTATAAGGTATTGTCTTCAGACGAGATCCGCTGCCAAAAAACCACCACTCAATTAGATTTTCGCATTGTTCTTATTCACTAATGAGTTAGTTAATAATATGCAGTTGGAAGTGGGCTATATCTAATCCCCGCCATCAGAAATATGCGTGGCTTTCAACAATAAAAAATTCACATTTTATCTCCGGGATTAGGCGGATAAATCCCGTTTTTCCATCTCTATTTTATCGATTGTCATTTTCACACAGTCGAATATTTGCTTTTTAAATTGGTTGCACTTCTTTGACGCTAGGGATATGCAACTAGGAATGTGAAACTGGAGAGTTGTGTTCGAATATAAGTCGAGTTTCTTACTTTCACTTACGCACAAATAACGCGTGGAAGGTATGAATCTATATCATTCTCCAGTTATGGGTTAAATAGTAAAAATTGTATTTGTAGTTATTCTCAAAGATTGTTAAAGGAATGTTCACTCGTAATAAAAAAGAATTATTCGTACAATCCAAAACATGCTTCGGCTTTAAATAATTCAACAAGTATTGATAACCAAATTCATAAAAAAAACAAAACAGTACAAATAATTCTCTGAATCCAGTGTAGTATGAATCCATCCCTTTCCTCCAGCTATGGACTAAATTGTAGGGATTGTCTGGAAAATTGTAACTGTAGTATTCACTAGCAAAATAAAACTATTCTCATAATACAAACTGTTTCGGCCTTAATTAACCCACATGGGTTGATAAACCGTAAAAACAAGTAAATCATTCTTTGACTTTTTTGTCTTACTTACGATTTCTTTATATTTAGTTCTTTCACACACACACACACACACACACACACACACACACACACACACACACACACACACACACACATTCTCTCCAAAACCTCGTCGTTTCTAAAATTTTCGGTCTATGTTATCCTCAGCTTTCTTTTGTATGCTTCGGTTGCTTCAAGCCTTTCCTTCGTCTTTGACGAAATTGTTTAGCATTCACTGCCATATTGAAGGACAGATACCACGTAACAATCCAGTACTCTCTTCATTGTTTCCAATGAAATTTTCTTGTCTCTCAATACTCTACTCAGCCTTTGGAATGCACCCTTGGCCATGCAAATACGCCTTAGTATCTCAGTATCGCACTTTCCGTTCTCTGTTAAAAACTTCCCGGGTATTTAAATTTCTGTACCTGGTTGATCTCTGTTTCTCATATATAAGTCACCATTTACTACAAATTGGCACACAGAGAAAGTAACACCAGTTGACATTTTTCGACCCAAATGTAGTTGGGTAATAGGCACATTTTCCTTAGCTATTTTTTCACGCTGACTATTTTTCCCCATCACATCATGTTTTCTGAGTACAGATAATTTAAATTTTGTTTAAAATAGGCCAAGGTACCATTTAACAGTTATATGCCAAGGTACCATTTAACAATGATATGCCAATGAATTACCGAACTTAAACGTTTTCAGGTTAGAAGAAGTAATAAAAAGTATCTCAATAACTTAATGAATCCATTTTCAGTATTTTCAGTTCAGAAAACGTTTTTAGAAAATTTAAGGCAAACAGGTGTCATCAACTTTTAAATTAAAACAGACAAAGAAGATACAAAAAATCGAAAATGCATTCTTTTTTGTCTATTCAAAAGTATAAATCTTACCTTTTTGGGAATTCTATGTTGCTTTTGAAAAGGCTGATAATCAGTCATAATAACATCCTATCTACCTTTGTATCTTTTCCCCATTATATTGAAATCCTCATGAAACAGCTTAGAATTTATTTTGAAAAAGTTATTTGGATATTTTTCTTGAACGATAAATCATTCTAACATAAATCGAAATGTTTTAACTATGTCCCTCGCGTTTTTAAGCTGTGGCATATTTGTGTGAATTAGGTATTTTGCCCTATTTCAAGCAAAAGAGAAATTATATGTATTGTAAAAACGTGATGTGATGGGGAAAAACTTGATTTTCAGATTCAGCGAGAAAAAATAACCCAGAAACATGCCCATTGCTCAACAGCATTTGGGTCGAAAAGAATGTCGACTGTTGTAATATAAATAATAATAATAAATGTCAATTTTACAGGAAAATGGCATGAACAGTTATAAAAGCAATAAAGTTACTCTTTTTAATGAGTCTACTATTTCTACAAGCAGAAAGATAAGGGCTCACATCACGATTAAAACTAACAAAAATGCCCCCTCAAATGTATGGTTTAACTACCAGAAAAATGTATTTGTTAAAGAATTGAGCATTTGGGTCTTAGTGGCATTTTTACTCTTCCTTGGGGTGAATTGATTTAAAAATGTAGAACGATATAACGATTTTAAAATCAAAATAACGTGGCATCATATTCATACTGTTATACTGGTGCACTGGGAACACAAAGGTACAGACATGGACAATAACAAGATCCTGTCAGTCCCTGTTTACAAGAGATTTAAAAAAAATTCACAGTGTAAAACTGTTAATTTACTCAAGATTGTATTATTAATGTAAAGAAAATATAAGCCCTTTACATGTTAAGTATCACCTAAAAGCAAGATTTTTACAAACAGAATGCGATTATTTTACAATCTGGTCTTACCTCGGATCTCGAGCCATTATACCCTGTGTTCTCTTCCAAACACCTGAAGAAGGCCGGTGCGTACAACGGCCAAAGCATCGTGAATATAGTAATAAAGATGAGAAAGACAGTCCGAACAATGTAAATAACTGCAATACCTCATATCAGAAATATAGACAAAAAGAAAAAAAGACAATAAATAATAATAATAATTGTTTATATTTCTGAAACGAGATAGTATTCACAGTATTTACATTATTTGGGCTATTGTTCTCATCTTTGTTGCCATTTGTATGACGTTTCGGCTGAAAGGAAAGTCACCTTCATATGTTCGAAACTCCGCCCACTTCGTGGAACTTATCCAAGATGCTTCCATTCAATGCAACCAGATAGTGAGCCTGAATGTGGTGAGTCTGTTCACCAAGGTACCCATGGTGGAGGCACTTTCGGCAGTCAGGGATAGACTAGTTTCGGACTCGTCCCTAGTAGAACATACCAGTGTTTCACTAGACAACCTGATGGAGAGGCTGACTTTCTGCACACAAACAGCACACTTCGGATTGGGATCAGACATATATCGGCAGGATGAAGGCTTAGCAATGGGCTCGCCATTATCACCATCACTGGCTAACATGTACATGTAATACTTTGAAGAGATGGCATTAGAAACCACAGTTTTAGAGTCAACTCTTTGGCTGAGATACTTTGATGACACATTCATACTCTGGCCACACCAGGAAGAGGTCCAAATGCTACTCAACCATGTGAACTCAATAAGATCATCCATACAGTTCACTATGGAAAACGAGAATGACAACAAACTGGTATGTGCTAATAACTCGAACAGAGGTGAAGTTCAAGACATCCGTATACCGCAAGCCAACATTCACTAGACAATACCTCAACTTCAACTTCCACCACCCATACAAAGGAAGGGATTATCCGCTGCCTTCAACATAGAGCAAAGTCATAAGCAGAGACCCAGTATCATACGAACAGGAAATGATCAGTATAAGCAGTAACCTACGACGAAGCAATTTTCCAAAGTACATGACAACAACTCCAGCATGCATGGAAGGGAGGCCGCATGAGGATAAAAACTCTCTGAAAACATCTTCGGTCTACCTTATGTGAAGGAGTCATCGAAGAAAATACAAACGATCTGTGGTCTATACATCAGGACGATCTTCAGAAGTGGTTCTACACTCCGCAAGTAGATCTCCCTAGTAAGATCCCCAAAAGAGGAGGACATGACTAAGGACAGTGTGTGCGCCATTTCATGTAGCTGTGGAAAGAAATATAAAGGAGAAACAGGCGCCCCTTAAGGTAAGGCGACAAAAACATCACAAGCCCATAACACGAGGGCAGATAGAAAAATCAGGCGTAGCTGACCACATATGGAGGGCAAAAAAGGTCACCACTCATTATGGGATGAAGTTCAAATAATAAACAGAGAACGTCACTGGGAACTACGTAAACTTAAGTAATCAGCACATGTTAGGCTTAAAAAATCTCCTAAGCCGACTAAGCTTAGATCAAGCATAGACATGAACACAATATGGGAACCAGGAATACGGAGTGCCAGAGAAACTTATTATTGTCAAAAATTGCAATATGAGCTCTGGTAAAAAAAAAAAAAATACTGGAAGAAACCATTAATGTCAAAAATACTAGAGAAAACCATTAACATCAAAAATTGAAATATGAACTCTAGTAAAAAGGTATTACTGAACATCAGGTTTATAAGTCCGAAAAATTCAGTTGTTCTTAAGGACACATGGCTCAGTAGATATAGATATTGGTTAGTTCCTGTGACCCAAAGAGTTGTGAGTTCAATACCAGGCTCAGTAGTGGTGAACAAGTAACTTACAGGGTTAGAGGGATATAGCTCATGACTACCAAAAGAGGAATGGAGTTCATATACCCCTGTGATTGTAATAAAGGGTTCGGTTCAAAATTCCTAGCGCCTGAAGAAGGCCGGAGCGTACATCGGCCGAAACGTCGTACAAAGATGAGGACAATAGTCCAAATAATGTAAATACTGTAAATAAAAAAAAAATTAAGAAAGAATTGAAATGCCAGTAATATTTTGAATAGGATGTTTGAAAACCATACAGTACTTTTTTTCACTATTACTTGCTCAATATCATACCCAAGAGTCTTTTAAGCTAGTGTGTTACTGTGTGGAGTTATATTAGCGTGGGAAAGGACAAGTGTTAGGAGTAGAGAACTGAAGTAGACTTTAGAAGGAATCGGAAACTCAATCCTAAACAGGAAACAAGGGATAAGCATCTATTTCTGTTCAAAAGACTGGGGAGGAGAGTGAACCAAATGATCCAGAAGTTTTACTGATCATGATGAGGAAATTTATAGTCGATTAGGATTTAAGCTCTCCCTATGACTCAAGTGAAACTCATATATCCGATCCATCGTTAAAAATACTCGGTTCAATGTACCGCTCCAGTATCTATCTGAATTTGTCGGATATATTTTATCTTTAACACATCACTTAATAAATCCCGAACCTAACTAATAAAACAACAACTTTTAGGTAAAATTCCACTTTATACATAAACAGAGTCTCTTTTTAGGGTGATACACTGATTCCAACGCTTCTCTAACAATTCGATACCTTTTTGTAGAACGATTTGTCTTTCGCCTCAAAGCACTCCTAAGCTTCCGATATCACTTCTTCATTGGAACCAAATCTCTTTCTCTGGAGCCCTCTTTTGAGGTCTAAAAACAGCCAGTAGTCGCTGGGGGCAGATCTGGAGAATAGGGTGGATGCGGAAACAATTCGAAGTGCAATTCATGTTGCTTTGTCATCATTGCGATCGACTTGTGACACGGTGCATTTTCTTGGTGAAAGATCACTTTTTTCTTCTACATTTGTATCCGTTTTTGGCGATTTCTTCCTTCAAACGCATAAATAATGCTATATAATATTCGCTATTTTTGATTCTTCCTTTCTCAAGGTAATCGATGAACAAAATACCTTGCGCATCTTAAAATACGGAGGCCAAAACCTTGCTTGTTGACGTTTGCGTCTTTGGTCGCTTTGAACGGGTTTCACTTGCTATTGTCCACTCAGATGACTGCCGATTTGACTCCGGATTGAATTGGTGTATCCATGTTTCATTCATTGTCACATATTTACGAAAAGAATCCTTGTTTTGTTTAAACAGTTGCAAACAACGCTCTGAATCGTCTATGCGTTGTTGTTTTTGATCGACTGTGAGTAAATGTGGCACCCAATTTGAATACAGCTTTCTCATTGACAAATGTTCATGTAAAATGGTGAATACACTGCTTTCTGATATGTTTAGCTCCTCTGCTATCTCATGCAACTTTAATTTACGAGTTTGTGGATTTTTTTGGTGTTTTCCGGGACAACTGCCAATTTTGGGCGACCTGAGCGTTCAGCATCACTTGTGTCTGTACGATCGCGTTTAAAGTGAGCGTAATCTCTCTTAACCGTTGTTTTCGACAGAGAAGAGTCCGAATAACACTTATGAAGCCATTGTTTTGCATGAAAAGTATTTTTTCCCATCAGAAAGCAATGCTTTATCAATACACGAAATTAAGATTTTTTCATTGTTTTGAAAATTTGCAACAGTACTTCGCTTAAATAACTGTATTTTGTAAACTAAGGCTGGAGGTGACCAATCCTCACTTATTTGTTTACAAAAGCATCTACGCGGCATTGTCATTATTTTCCACTCTACAACCCCTTTCTCATAGACGAAATCTCGAAAGCATGTCGCTGCCCAATCCCTATTGCTATCGCATGTTTTCACAACTCTTAATCTTTCGAACTGGGACACGCCATAACACATATAAAAGAGTGCATCATCCCCCATTCACTTCGTATTTTAACTATTCCCGCCACGATGTTTTCCCAATCACTATAATTTTGACCTCTTCAAGTCTAGAACTAACTGTTATCTTATCTCACGGTATTCACTACTTTCCTCGTCTTATGCTCATACAACACCACACAGTAACCAGCTACTTTGTGTGATTCTTGGTACTTGTACTGGATAAACATTAATATAAAATCACCCTCAGTATTAACTAAGGATTTAAGCAATTTTAGGTCGTGTGTCTACCTCAGACTTACCCTTTAAATGTTTACAACGGAACTTAGATTTTTGGTTCTGAAAGAGAATGAGTTGTGATGTTGCATTCACTTTAGAAACCGCATAATGTCTAAACACAACAGAAACGCAAACCAGATGAATGCGTATTCGATTCAATGAATTATTGAAATTAGGACTCTGAGGCAACTTTGAGCAGTCCAATGAAAACACGCATATGGACAGACGAATACAATCGTTTGCCTCTTAATTCCAGCAGACAATGTATGTAAGGTGATCTAAAAGGGACTATTTATTATCAGTTTTAATTGATGTTATTAAAGACATGAAAATAAGAGAAATAAGATTTATTTCATAAAATTCCGTTTTTCAATCCACTTTTTCAAAAATGAAAATATATTTATACATACTTTCCTTCATTCTAATTTTTTCTCTCTGTCTCTGTTTATCTGTCTCTCTTTGTATATATATATATATATATATATATATATATATATATATATATAGGGTGTCTAAAAATGTACTCTCTTGATGGGTTTGGAAAGTGGTGATCGTCAGTTTAAATATTAATAAATATGAAGTTAATTTCAATTGACCTTTAATTTAAACTGTTAATCTTTTTGTAAGTTAGTATTTCTTAATTTTAACCATTAATCTTGTTTACAAGTCAATAAACACTGCATTTCTGAACATTTAAACAGTGAGTACATTTTTGAGACACCCTGCATATGTTTGTAGTTGTTTGTATTTGTGTGTGTGCTTGTGTGTGTCTGTGTGTGTTTGTGTTTGCGTATGTGTCTGCTTGTGTGTCTATCTGTCTGCCCGTGTGTGCGCTTCTGTGTGTGTGTTTGTCTGTCTGCCAATCTGCCCGTGTGTGTGCTTGAGTGTGTCTCTGCGTCTGCGTCTGCTTGTGTGTGTTTGTGTTTGTGTGTTTGTGTATGTTTGTGTGTGTGTGTGTTTGTGTTTATGTGTATGCGATTATGTGTTGTATTGTGTGTGTCTGTCTAACTGCTTTACGTGGATCAATACAAGAAACATCCTCAATTAGCCTAGACCCTGCTGTAACAATAAAAGAATTGAAACCAGAAGAAGCTTATAAATACCTAGGTGTAAATGAGAGTGAAAACATTCACCATAAAAAAATGAAAGAAATAGTGCGTAAAGAGTACTATAGAAGGCTACGAATGATATTAAAAACTGAATTGAATTCACAGAACAGAGTTATTGCCATTAATAGCCTTGCAATCCCAGTTGTCCAATATAGCTTTAACATCTTAAACTGGACTCTAAACGACATCAGGCGAATGGATGCTAAAACAAGAAAGCTTCTTAAGTCACTGATGCCTCCTCAACAGGTGTTTACCCGTGCAACCAGTCTGGCAACTGGGTCCCACCCATTCACAGTCAGGTTAGCCAAACGCTCACCTACTAACCACTGGACTCTAGCTCTCTCCCCTCCCCTGTATAATCTTCACTTTCTCTCCGCCCATGTATCTGTCATTGCACCTGCTTTCTCAGCTTTCTATTGTTCCTTTCTAACTAGCTTGTACTCCTCACTCTTTTCTAATTAATCTTTCTACATTTATGTAACCCCCTGCACATCAGTGGCGTTTCTGCCTTGCTCGGGGTGAAATGATTAAAAAAAAAAAAAAAAAATAAATAAATAAACCGCATTTTTTTGTACAGAGTCGTTCTCAATAACTGTTACACATGACGTCACGCTATACCATTTCAAACGACGAGTTATTCAAAGAATATCAGGTTGCAGACAAAGAAAGCCTAACAAATACGCAGGCACCACATTGGTTCTTGATAACGACTACGATAGTAGAAAATAATTGAGCAAAAATAAAAATAAAAAAATCCATGAACTTGGGATATTTTATTCATAACTTCGAGCACCATACTCAACAGGTTATACGAAAATTCGAAAAATATAATGAAAAAATTAACAGGGAGACCTTGTCATTTCTCTTTAATCAATCGTGTTTATATATATATATATATATATATATATATATATATATATATATATATAGTTTTAATGCAAAGAACAAATAATTTCTCACTTTAACGGACCAATTTCATGCCGACTTCGATGTTTAGTGAGGACACCGTTATATCTTCACTTATTGAGTGGGTATATATATATATATATATATATATATATATATAATGCATGCGTGTGAACGCTGCAATCTAGCTTTAATAGAGTCGTGTTGCTTCTTCTTCTTCTACGTGCCCTGTCCCTTCAGGACGTAGGCGATCATGGCTTTCCACATTTCCCTGTTCCTGGTGGCTCTGAGCACGCCTTCTGCTACACCGTGCAATTCTCGTTCTGTCATCCATCTGATTAGGTCCTTCAAATATGTTATCCGTTGCTTTCCTCTGTCTCTTTTCCCCCTCTATCTGGCCTATTAGTATCAGGTTCTCCAGGCCCTCCTTCCTCATTGCGTGTCCCAGAAACTTCAGCTATATCTTCCTGATGCTCAGTATTAAGTTCCTTTTTGTTTTCATCATTTAATTTAAAAAAATACTTGATAGCGGTCTACGGAGTACTGATCCAGCGTCTAAGTTATAACGAAACTGATCGTTGTTGCATGTGGCTTAACATAAAAAAATGTTGATATGTAGCGTGACCTTGCCTTTTGTTCAAATACAATTCAATTGATTATCGTGTTATCGTGTTATAATCGGCTATTCAAATACAGCCAAGTTAAGCGTCGTTTAGAGTCACCTGACCCGGATATTCATATACAGCCAAGTTGAGCGCCGTGTAGTGTGCTAAACCCGGCTATTCAAATATAGACAAGTTGAGCGTTGTGTAGGGCGACTGGACTCGGCTGTTCAAATACAACCAAGTTGAGCGTCTTTTAAAGTGTTCTGACCCGGCTGTGTAATTATAACCAAGTTGAGTTTTGCTCCGGGTGTATCTGATCTGACAGCGTTAGCAGACCAAGTTGTAATGTATTGATTCGGTTGTACAGTTATAATCAAGATGCGTGGTGTTTCTGGAAGGCTGGTCCTGTAATTCTATTATAACAGCGTTTATCATTGTAGAAAGGGAAATTTATGCGACTGTTTAATTGTAATCCCACTGATTGTGGTTTGTGAAGAGACTGATCGAACAGTGTAATAATAACACCATTTGATCCTTGTTTAATATAGACTAATCAGGCATTTAATTTATATTCGAAATGAAGCTAATTGTTGCGTGTAGAGTGAACGATCTGACAACGCAATTAAAGCTGACCGGGTCGTTGTTTTGTACCCCCAGTTTTTCTTTATTTCGCCTATCGTTAGGTCGGAAAACACAGCCTGCCCAAATAGTCTCCGATTGATAATGTTCCCAAATTGCCTTGGTTGATAATCTTCGAACTTAAAATAAAGAAACAATATACTTGATTTCCGCCTATGGTTTTACTTCACTACCACTAATCATGAACAGAGATGCACAGTCTGTCATCCCTTAAGAGATATGATTAAGGAGATATACTTAAGCAACTGATAGGCGAAAGTGTTGTACTTCCTTTTCAAAGATAAATATAAATACTTTCATGGTAATTGTTCTTATAGGCTTTCTTCTACGGTACCTAGAATTTATGAATTTAAGCACATTACTATATTAGCAGTAAGGTCCCATCATTTTTACAATTGAAATGGCTAGTTGTAACCGTAAGTTTTATGCTAACAGTTTAATCTTTTTGATTTCTTGTTTGTGGAACTCTCTTCCGGCTACTTCCTTTCAAGTCAACTTTGACCCAAGCAAGGGAGTTTACTGCCACAGGTGCGCAGGGGGTTACATAGGAGAAAATTATGAGAATGAGTGACAGGTTATAGGGGGTGTCAGGAAGTGTGTAAAAGAAGGATGAGAATACTGATGAGGGTGGAGTGGTTGGAAAAAGGAGCATGAGAGAGAGAGAGAGGACGCAAGTCAGTGAAATAGGAGATGACTATTGACTTTACATTTAAATTCTTGGAGATTGTATCTGTCGGGGAAGCAAGTAAACGGAAGGGAACTCCACAGCCGGGAAGTGCGAGAAAAGAAGCTGATGGAGTAGAATTTGCGGTTACATTTTATTGATTTCACAGTAAAAGGGTGGCACCTAGTTGCTAATCTTGTGGCTTGAGTAAATTCATACATAGTGGTTACCAGAGAGTTAAGTTCATCGGAGCAGAAGCCGTAAAATATTATTTAGATACGATTGATTTACGATTGATTTGGCCAAAATTTAAAAAATCGAACAAATCGGAAGTCATTATTCGAATCTTTCAGATGACAAATTCGCAATTACCAATTGTTGACTATTATTTCTTTGACCACAATATTAGCCACTACTTATTGCAACAATCGAATTCGAATTTTCTGTTTTTATCGACACCCGCAATGCTACAAAATTTGCAGCCTCTTTAGGATAAGATGGTACGTTTATAATTTGTTATTCGCAACGGTCGTAGATTGACGATTTGATTTTTTTTTTGCGATGTAGAATAACTTCTACTAATAATGGTTAAATATAAATCTCAGAATCGTTCGTATCCAGGTTGCCTTAGTCTTAAACTCAGACTAACAATTACAATGTTTTCATTTCTGTAAGAAAGATTTAATTTTTTTTATAATAATTTGCTCGTTTATTTTTCAGTTCCTTGTGATTACGTTTCTGCTATTTATAAATATTCACTACTTCATTTATAAACATCAGGTTTGGCCTTATTTCAGTCTAAGACTGAAATATATAAAAATATAGATGCATGAAAATATTCATGTTTGACTTTGATTCCAATCACAATGTCAGCTTTTTATCCTCGTGTGCATGTTTACTTTCACTTTCCTTTTCGCTTTCACTTTGATGGTGAATTTCCATAAAATACCTTACACTGAAGCTTCTGCTTTAACTTAAAAATCCCTTTTATATATTTGTTACAGTAAGTCCCAATTTCTTTTGCTGAATATTTATTTCTATTTTTACTCGTCTACTTACCGCTTCCATTTATTCCTAATTCCATTGCTATTATCATTCAGTTTTCTTTTCCCTTTATAATCCTTGCAATACATTTACATAAAAAGATACTTGTTTTTTAGTTTGCAACTGTTTTTGTGCACATGTTATTTTTATAGTGCGAAGCCACAAGAATATCAATCTAGAGAAAGCTAACTTTCTGCAACTGAAACGAGTTGCTTTCTCCAATAACTAAGGCTATTTTTTGGCGAATGTCAATGTGATTACTCGACATTTTTTGCTTAGCAATCTAATGTAGACTATTTATGTCCCTTGTGCGAGGCAGCAGCAAATAATTGTTTTCTTTGAAAATCTCTTCTTCTTCTATTTTCCTCTGATTCACTGTCCATCCATCGTCAACAATCGAATTGGACAGACAGCAATGTTTGCTTTTCTTTCTCAGAATTTTTATAGCAACACAGCACAGGCCGTCACGTCTCTTAATTTCGGACCCTCGGCAAATATTTCATTGATTTCTAACGACCGGTTTCTAAATCTGATCAAATGTAAAAATGGAATCATCCATTTAACAGTCCGTTAGTACTACGGGGCATTGTCACAGCATTAGTGCTGTGGACCTTTCAAACACGCCCTCTAATATATATATATATATATATATATATATATATATATATATATATATATATATATATATATATTTTTTTTTTTTTTTTTTTTTTTTAATTTTTCTTTTTTTTAGTTTTTTCTTTTATATTATATTTATTTATTTTTTTCTTGATATATATTGTCTTGGGTGTTCTTTCTTATTTTCATAAGCTAAATGAAGAAAAAGTTTTTATTTTGAGAAGTTGAATTAAATGACTGATATTAGAAATGTTTCTGATTGCTTATCACATTTGGTCAGAAGAGAAAATAAGGAAATTTATTGTAATTATAAGTTATTTCTAGAACTATGTACTTGAAATATATTTTTTCTCATTATTGTATAATTTAAAAAATAAATAGTGCATTTTAAAATATAAAAAAGTCAATTTATTAGTGCAACCGCATACAAACTTGTAACTTACAAAAATATTATGCCTAAAACCAAAAACTTCTTGTAGTTAATTGACAGAGATATTCCAGGAGCTACTTGACTAACCGTAAAAAATTGACTTACCTCCTCTAAATATTAAGAGAAATAATTTTGTGGATGTTCAACTACTTTGCGGTACTATAAGTTAGTCAGTTAAGTTTGGGCGATCATGTCTGGAAAGAGACATAACTAACTGAGCAGAAGATTATTCCGCAGTAGGTTGTCATTACTTTCTGCGGTAGACCGCTTGCCAGCCACGTCTATAGAACCCAATCTGTCCTGTTATTTTAACCCATAACTGGAGGAAAGAGACAGATTAATACCTTTCCTAAGGGTATTTGCGCGTAAGTAAATGCAAGGAATTTAACTGGAATTTGAACTACGCTTTTCGATTTCTCGTTCCGAGCCTATATCTCATGCACCACAACGCACATCCCTATCAAAGTTCCAAGAATGGGAAAAGAGATCTAACTCAAATTTTGCTTGTGGATAGCATTAAAAAAATGCATGAATCCCAAATCCGCTGAGCTAATTCTCACTGGTCGAGATGGGATATGGATTTGGCGGAAGTCAATAATCCAATGAGATCTACAAATCTCTCTTTACGTCATTGCGACATCGAGTAAAACAAATGAAAGAAATAAAAACGAATGTTGTCGATGGAAAATAAGTAAACTCCAGCCGTTTAGGTTTTAGAATTCAAATATCAATATTTGTATGTTAGATGGAATATGGGAAAACCGGGTGCGTGTTTTAAATATTTATTTCCTTGTTGACGTTTCGCTACTTTCAAGAAAACATTATCGAAGAACAGTTGAAAACAATAATTAAAAAACTCAGCAACAGTTAAATAAGCTGGTCCACTCGCAAAAGAAAAAAAATAAATAAATAAAATAAAATTGAACATATTTTCGTAAAATTCTTTTGTAGCTTAGCGTTCTTTAGAATCTAAAAATATTGATTTATTATCGACACAATTGGAGTAGATAGACTAAACTATCGCCCGGTTCACACTCCACCCACATCTATTGAACAGGTGAAGAGGCTCATCCCTTGTTTCTTGTTTAGGATGCGGTTTCCAGTTTTTCTCTTTTCCAATCTTTTCACTGTTTTCTCTCTTTATTTTTTTCAATTGGAGTAGATAGATCTATCTATCACCCGGTTCACACTTCACCCACGTCTGTTGAACAGGTTAAGAGGCTCATCCCTTATTCCCTGTTTAGGATGTGGTTTCCGGCTTTCTCTTTTCCATTCTTTTTACCCTTACGTAGCTCCCTGCGCATCAGTGGCGTTATCGCCTTGCTTGGAGTGATATGATTAAAAAAAATAAGAAGGGGTCCTGTTTATAATATTAATACTGTAACAAATCGATTCCTGACTTTTATAAATGAAAGATTGCCAGGGGTTATGAGTATGAAAGAATATGAGAAAAAGAAAAAAAATTATTGAGAAAACCGAGTTTATATATATATATATATATATATATATATATATATATATATATATATATCCGAGTGAGTATAGAATGAGGAGAGAAAAAATAAAAAATGTGTTTCCGTCCAAAACATTAATTTAAAACAGTGCTCGATATATGATGTATAGAGCTGTGAACCAACCCCCACGACAACAATGAACCAAATATAAACAGAGAATGATTCCAAACCTTTATTTCTCCCGATGATGTGTTTGGGCTCCAAACACTGAAACAGCCATATGATTGTAGAGAAGAGGACATATATAGAAGAAATTATGTACATGTTCTAAAACATAATTTATATATATATATATATATATATATATATATATATATATATTGGGTGTATTTAGGCACCATTTTTTCATTTATGCATGTTTCATTAAATAATATAAACAAGTTTTGTCGATTTAGTTTATGTATTTTTTTCATATCGTCTGATAAGCTTAATAGCATTATCATTGAAAGAGGAAAGAAAATCACAATAGTGATACATTTTTTTATTTAATCTTTTCTGGGCTTACATCAGCCATTATCAAAAATCACAGTTGTGTTGGTTGTAATAAACAGTTCGAGGACGAACGATAGTAGTAGTCGTCTATTTTGTTTGTATGGAAGATTGGCGAACATGTGTGTGCGTGCTGGAAGCGAAAATTGCATTACAGCTTGTGGCGTCTCACATGACCGCGCGAAAGTGGAGGCGAGTAGTATTAAGTATGGAAAGCCATTGGGATAACCAATCGCTTCTGTTATCTATGATAGGCATTTGAGAATATTTGTGAAGATTTCGTAGTTAATTTTGTTCTGGTTAGGTTTCAACTGTTTTATGTATATGGCTTCGAGTATTTTTAGTTTTTGTTTATTGTTTTCAGGTTTAATTATGGTTGTGTTTTCGACGAGGATTTCGCGGAATTGTGTATGTGACCTGGCATATTGTTTTAAATGTCTAAAGATGTTAGAATTATCGTTTAAATGTAGTGTTAAACGTCGTGAAAGTGAGTTTGTAGTGTGACCAACATAAATATTGTTTAATCTGTTGGAGATACAATCTCCCAATGGGCACTTGAATTTGTAAACTATGTTGTTTTTTTTCAAATCACTAACCGGAGAGAGAAGAGTCTTTGCGAATGAGTGAGTTGGATATACTAGATTTAGAGTATTATATGATTAACTTATTTTTTTGCTAGGATCTGTTGTAGATATATTAGTATTTTTTAATTTTTTTTTGTATATTTTCATCTTGTTTATAGTTTGTATGCATTTGATTGCTATATAGGAGATTAATATGTTTGAGATTAGTTGAGGCAGCACTGTGCTTCACCTGCTTAGTATTGAGACTTCTAAGAAAGCATCTTATTTGTTCATCAACTATATAGTTTGGGAAGCTATTGTTAATAAGTGTTTGTTTTATATTCTTTAGTTCACTGTAGAAAATATGTTTTGTGGATGAATTAGTTTCTGCATGATGCATTAAATTTTTTATAATTGCTATTTTGTAGTAATATGGGCATTGGCTCTTGTAGTTAAGTTTGCATAAACTTATGCCAGTAGGTTTCTTGTATGGTGAAATAGTAAATTTGTTATTATTTGTTTTTATCAATATGTCGAGGAAGGGAATTTTGTTATTAGTGTTAAGTTCATACGTGAATTTAAAGACAGAATTATTTTGGAAACGTTTTTGAAGTTGAAGTATTTCGTATGTATTTTTAACTAACATAAGGATATCATCAACATATCTTAGGTAAATGGATGTTTTTTTAATCTCTGTAAATATATTATTTTCGAGATTCAACATGTAGAAATTGCTGAATATCGGACCTAGTACTGAATCCATTGAGACACCGTCACGTTGTATGTATATATTATTATTATGATCTAAGAAAGGGACTTCAGTAGTACAAGGTAATAGTAGTTTCCGTAATATATTAGGATTAATTTTAAGTGGGGGTAAAGATGAGTTACTGCATATATTCCTTATAATTATGTCAATAGTTTCACTAACCGAGACGTTGGTAAATAGGTTTTCAACATCAAGTGAAGCTATGATTTCATTGTTGGGTTTATCGCTTTTTAAGATTTGGATTACTTCTAATGTTGACTCAACACTATATTTACTAGCAAGGTAGGGAGTAATGAGTTGGTTAATGCATACCGGAGTTGGAATTTGCGATATGAAAGGACGGAGAGGATAGTTAGGTTTATGTGTTTTTGTAGTGCCGTATATGCAATCACCAATAATTTTAGGGGTTTTTAAAGAGTTATATCCGGTATTATTAGCAGTAATGAGTTCATTAAGCTTTAATTTTAGTTGCTTGGTCGGGTTCTTGTTATGTGATCATGGAGTATGTGGCCGAGTTTTTTGTTGTATTCCAATTTGTTTAAGATGACGAAAATGTTGGTCTTATCGGGTTTTTTTTACAATTATGTCGGGGTGGTTACGTAGTTCTTGTGCTGCAATTTTTAGTTGTTTCGAAATAATTTTTGAGAAGTTACTGCTTTTATCATGCCGATCCTTGAATGTCTCAGCCTTAAGTAAGTCTTTAAATTCTAGTATTGTTTCTATTAGTTTTTTTTATCTTGGAGTTTAACGATGTTTTGGTATAACGATTGTACTTACAGTATGCGTGACAGTTAGGTCAGTTTTGTACTTACGGTGGCAGTTAGGTCAGTGACAGTTACGTGTTCGCCAATCTTCTATACAAACAAAATAGACGACTACTACTATCGTCGTCCGTGAACTGTTTATTACAATCACCACAATTGTCTTCTTTGATAATGGCTGACGTAAACTGAAAGCTAAGAAAGGATTAAATAAAAAATATTTATCAATATTGTGATTTTCTTTCCTCTTTCAACGATGATGCTATTAAGCTTATCAGACGATATGAAAAAAAATTATAAAAAATAAATCGTCAAAACTTGTCTATATTATTTAATAAAACATGTATCAATATATATATATATATATATATATATATATATATATATATATATATACATATTGATGCATGTTTTATTAAAAAAAATTTAATATATATATATATATATATATATATATTTATATATATATTTAATTATATATAATTAAAATTGGTTTTAATTTAAATTTTGCGGGTCATCCAGTCCTTTTTGGTGTTTTGGAATACTATTTTTTGCAATGGTTTGCGAATTTTTACATTTGTTTTAGCGCGCTTAAATTTAGAGTGTCTCTGTGTGTGTCTTATATTTTTCATGTCGTTTTATTGAGGGAAGGCTTGTATTTCTTTGTACAAATATTTCTTCCAGAATCACGAGTGTGCCATAATCTGCATTTTGGTAGATAGGCGTTACTCTGAATTTACGTCCACTACATTCGTATAAATGGTAGGATAAGTGCAATTTCCTGTTATTGGCTAGTTTAATGTTACTTCTGTGCAGGGCTACTCTATTATTCAGGCTTTGTGTTGCTCACATGTATATTTTTTTGCATTAATCGCATTTTAGAGCATGAATTACGTTTTTAGAGTTGCAACTCAGATTTGTTTTGTAGATGTGTTTTCGAACTTGAAGTGATTTCCTTCTATTATTATGCTGCATACCACACATCTTTTTGTTGCATTTTGTGACCCTCTGTGTTGTGTTGCTCTAATTTTGATGAGGCTAGTAGTTCCTATAAATTTTTGGTTTGGCTTTTGATTTAAATATTTTAGTTGTCTTTAAGATTTTATTATTTTATTATTTTTATTGGGTAATTCTATGTGTCTTTTTATCGCTGTAAATAATTATGGATTGATTTTGTTGTGCGTGGAGACGTATGCGAGAATGTTTTCTTCTTTTTAATGTTTTTTTTTTTTAGATTCCGGAGAGATTTTAATGGTATTTCTTCTGCCAGTTAGAAACCCTTGTTTATTAGTGGAGGAGAGTATTCTCTTATTTGTAATGTTCTTCGTAGTTTTTGTAGGCCTAATTTACGAAGGGTTTCGTCAGCTACTATTGTGCAAATTCGTAGTGTTAGGGAGTAGGGATGGCTTTTAGACAACTTTTAGGGTGGTGATTCTTTTTGGCTGTCTATGGGTTTATGGTAAATGTATGTGATGATGTTACTGTTTTTGTTTTTTATGAGTATGTCTTGGAATGGCAATTCATTATAGCTATATTCTAGTGTGAACTTAATTTTGGGGTGCAAGTTTTGGAGCAGATTTTGTAGTTTATTTATGTCTCTCAATGTTGATCTCCAAAAGATAAAACAATCATCTAGATATCTCTTCCATGGTTTAGTGAATTCTGTTTTTATGTCTTCTCCATATTTGTGTCCTATTTAGTTGTATAGTTTTTTTTCTAGATTTGCTAGTTTGAGTGTTGCATATGTCGTTGCCATTTTTGTCCCCATCGCGGTACCTGTTGTTTGAATATACTTTTGGTTGTTAAATTGAAATGAATTGTTGTCTAAAATTAGTTCTATACTCTATATAATAAATTCCTTTGTAAAGCGTGTGGGAAGTATTTCTGGGTGTTTTTCCGATCCAAAATGTAATGGCGGGTTTGCCTAGTTCATCAGGTATGTTACTGTACAGGTTGTTCACACCAAACGTTACTGTGAGTGTATCTGGATCTACTTTATGGTGTATGAAGTTTAGGAAGTGTATGCTGTATCTGATATAGTTTTTATTTTTTTATTTTGAAGTCAGTTAGTTAAGTACTGTACGTGAGACACGCTTTGGGCGATCATGCCTCGAAAGACTGGGCAGAAGATTATCCCATAGTAGGTTGCCATTGCTTTCTGCGGTAGACTGGTTGCCAGCCAAGGCTATAGAACCCAATCTGTCCTACTATTTAACCCATAACTGGAGGGAAGAGATGGATTAATACCTTTCTTAAGGATATTTGTGCGTAAGTAAATGCAAGGACTTCAACTGGAATTCGAACTCGGCACCCCGATTTGTTGTTCCGAGTCGATATCCACTGCATCACAACGAACATCCTTTTTTATTTTGAAGTATAAAGATGAAATAAAATTTTGCATATCAGTGTAAAATAATTTCTGGCCAACGAAAGGTGAATACTTCTCTAAACGGAAGAGATTTAGCGAGCAAATGTGAAAAAAAAACAAAAAAAAAACAACAACAAACGAACACGCACGCATATGAACTTTCTGGCCTGCTCACCGACCACTTATCTATATATACACGGTATTTTAGGCCGCCAGAAAGATAAACGGATTTCGATATGTAAAGTCACATGTTCATTCGCCTGAAGAGAGTCAACTTTGGACTCGAAACATTTGTAGCAATACAAATACCATTATGGGCACTTAAAATATTATACAAAAACCAAGTAATAATAATAATAATAATAATAATAATAATAATAAGACAGAATGTGGTTATAAAATAGGCCAAAAGAAAATAAGCCATCTATTTTACATGGATGACTTAAAGTTATATGCTAAGAATGATAATGAGCTGGAAGGTCTTCTGCAAACTGTAAAATGCTTCAGCGAAGACATTGGAATGAAATTTAATTTGAATAAATGTGCTAAAGCTACAGTTTTACGTGGATCAATACAAGAAACATCCTCAATTAGCCTAGACCCTGCTGTAACAATAAAAGAATTGAAACTAGAAGAAGCTTATAAATACCTAGGTGTAAATGAGAGCGAAAACATTCACCATAAAAAAATGAAAGAAATAGTGCGTAAAGAGTACTATAGAAGGCTACGAATGATATTAAAAACTGAATTAAATTCACAGAATAGAGTTATGGCCATTAATAGCCTTGCAATCCCAGTTGTCCAATATAGCTTCAACATCTTAAACTGGACTCTAAACGACATCAGGCGAATGGATGCTAAAACAAGAAAGCTTCTTTCTAAGCATAGGATGCATCACCCAAAGGCTGATGTAGACCGTCTATACATACCCCGTAAAGAAGGTGGAAGGGGTCTTATTCAGCTGGAATTGTCATACAAGACAACAACTATTGGCTTACTAACATACATAGAAACAACAAAGGATTGGATGATACAATTAGTAAGGCAACATGAAGAAAGAAAGAAAAAATATTCAATAATAAAAGAAGGCAGTAAATACAAACAAGAATTACAGTTAGTAGATTCTGTAGAAAAGCAAAACAGTAGCCAAGAACCAACTATTGCGGCAAAAAATATGAAAATGAAAGCCAAAGATAAAGCTCTTGAAAAGATGAAACAGCGCTGGCAAGACAAACCTCTGCATGGCCAATATCCAGTACGTGCCAATAAATCCAATGTTGACAAAGTTAATACTCATCGATGGTTACGTGCATCTGGAGTAAAGTCTGAAACTGAAGGATTTATACTTGCAGCACAAGACCAAAGTCTTTTCACGAGAAACTTTCAGGAAAATATTATGCATAATAATATGAATCCAAAATGCAGGTTTTGTGATAAACACCAAGAAACAATAGACCACCTAATCTCAGGCTGTTCTGTGCTTGCTCCAAACGAATATAAAAATCGCCACGATAGAGTTGGGCAATATTTACATCGGGCAATGTGCAAACATTATGGAAAATCTGTAAACAAACACTGGTATGAACATCATCCAGCACCGGTTACAGAAATAGAAGATGTAACCATTCTATGGGATTACACCATCTACACAGACAGAAAAATTGAAGCAAACAGGCCAGACATTATTGTTAAAAACCAGAAGGAGAAAACTTGTCTATTAATTGATATGGCTTGTCCAGCGGATTGTAACATAGCAACCAAGGAATTTGAAAAACTGTCAAAATATAAAGACCTGGAAATTGAAATAGAAAAAATGTGGAAATTGAAAACAAGAGTTGTGCCAGTGATAGTAGGTGCACTTGGAATGATAAAAAATGGAACAAAACAACACATTGAAAGAATCCCTGGAAACCCCAGTTTAAGAGATATACAAAAAATTGTCTTATTAAGTACAGCCCACACACTAAGGAAAACGTTATCTATGTAATGCTGGGGATGATAGGGAAGATAGAAAAACATGAAATGGAGTCATAACAACACGCCACTACCTGCCTTAGGTCTCCCCGCAGACTTGGTTGGTAGAGAGACCAATGCAGAAATCGAAATATGATGAAAAATGACATAATAATAATAATAAAACATGAAATAGAGCCATAACAACACGCCACGATCTGCCTTAGGTCTTCTCGCAGACTTGGTTGGTAGTGCGACCATAGCAGAAATCGAAATATGATGAAAAATGACATAATAATAATAATAATAATAATAATAATAATAATAATAATAATAATAATAAATTTACACTTTAAGCAAAATGTTCACGGATTGTCTCACTTTATATATATATATATAGTCATCCGCAGACAGATCTGTTTTGCTGTATCACAGTTCAGCAGTACGGTTAGATATCCGATTGCTTTTACTCAGGATTGAATTGGCATCAGTCGGCGATTCTACTCCTGAGCTCTAGGCGCTAGATAGGAGTCAGACTTTTAGCGTATGATGTATCATACGCCATTAGTTAGAATGCTCTAAATTATTACTGAATGAGCTATGCGTAGATGCTAGAGTAGCTACTGTTTTTTCAAAGTCTAACATTCTTCCAGAGTGTGAGAAAATAAATTTGACAAATTTATATATTCATCGGTGATAATTTGTTTCATAAATATTTAAAAAATATTCAACTCCTCGGACCGAAATTTTATACAAAAATGAATAGGTTAGATTTATCCAGACAGAAGAAATAGTGGGGGAAGGGGAAGAAGGAAAACATTTTGTTGGTGGGAGAGGGAGTCAGATTTACAGTGTTAGTTTTTGAGCGCGCATTTCATGGTTAGAATGTTGTATATACAAACCAGACGATAAGATGACTTTGTATTGAACTTTGGGTTAAACATATTTAAATACAGGACAGTAAATTTAGGGGCCGTATTTTAAATAGATATACTGAATTGTTAGATTTTTTATTTTAATTTCGACGGCAATAATAATATATTCGTTTCATAAATATAACCGGTTTGGTTTCATGACAATGACATTAATATTAATCTTTAGGATATAGTATTATGATAACTATGTTAATAATGATAAAAAAAATATAATTTTAAATATTATTATTATTATTATTAATAATTATTGTCATAATAATTATGAGAATAGGGTGGAATAGAGGAAGAGATTAAGAGATATAGTTAATCTCAAATTAAGGAAATTTAAACCTACTTTGTTGACACTTGCAAATCAATTAATTTCTCTGATTTAAAAGTAAGTTTTGATTATGAGGTTTTAATATCCTACATTTTTCTACTAAGCACAGATTACATCTATCACTAAGACTACTGAGAGTACATGCTGCGCCCATTAATTTTCAATCTATTTGTGGATTCAAAACTTCTTCCTTCAGTTCCCAAAACCTTCAGAAATAAGTTGTTTTAAATCTATATTTTGGTTTCATAAAAGTGTGTTGATGGGAATATCTTTGTTTCCATTCCCCCGTTGAAATTCTAATGTAGACATTACAATTTTTCTTGTTATCTTTCGAGGAAATGGTAGCTTTGTAGATAACATTAGTAGATTTACATTTAACTTCATTAGGACATGATCTTTGGACCTGCAATTGTAGGAAGGTACTATACCAGGTTTAATATTAGTTCCATAAAATTCTTTAAAATCTGGTTGTTATGCAAATTGATGACGTTATACATATTGTTAGTGCAGGAATAGCTAATTTTAATAGTTTTCGATTAAATATTTTACTTAGAATGTTATCTTTGTGAAAATGTTTACTTACTAATTTCGGAAAAAAAAAACTTGTCAAATGTTAATATTTGATAGACCAGAAAACAGGGAGTTGAACCATATGTTTTATTTTTCTATATTTACTCTGAGCCTTGAACAATTCTGAAATACTAACAGTTGTAAAATAGGATTGACATCGGGTCACACAAAATCTTTTCAAAACATCTTCTACCCGGAGCTGATGAAATAGGATTTTAAAGAGCCTGTAGAAATGGCTATTCTCCAAATGTAAAATATTGAATTTACATGTGAAATAAATATTTTTTCTGTAAATTAAAATCACAGCGAGCTCTCTGTTGAATCAATTCAAATATTTGATCTGATATTAGTAGGATCCATTGGTATTATTTACCCAACCTTTTTCTATATGAATTAAGGTAAAAAATGAATCTGATCGGGACGCGTTCGACCTTTGAGGGACTTTATCAAGGGGACAGAACGTGTCAGTTAAGATAAATTTACCCTTTGTTTTTATTGATATTGTCTAGTTACAGATATAATTTATGTAAAAATTTTACACACACACACACACACACACACACACACATACATATATATATATTTATCATCCACATAAAAGCCTGTTTCGCTGTATCACAGCTCATCAGTGTGGCTAGACACCTACTTGCTTCTGGCCGGGAACGAAACTCAACAGATTTGGTGTCAGTCGGAGTCTCTACTCCCTAATACATAGAATGAGAGAGGGGGAATTTTAGAGTGTTATATATAAGCGGTGTATACACACGCCAGTTACCGGAAGAACTCAATTCATTACTGAAGAGTAACTGAAGAGTAAATAAGAATATATATATATATATATATATATATATATATATATATATATATATATATATAAACTTATTTATAAATGGAACTTTGCCTCTGTGTGTGTGTGTGTGTGTGTGTGTGTGTGTGTGTGTGTGTGTGTGTGTGTCTGTGTGTGTTTGTCCATTACCTATAGACTCTGAAACGGCTGGCTGAACAGATTTTACACAGTTGTACTATAAGCGTCTGCAAGTGTTGTTAGCTAGGTATTGTGTCGAGATCCCCCCGATAAATATCGAAAATCGATAATCGAAAAAATCGGTTTATAGAAGTAGCGGTCCGATTTTAAACAAATTTGATACACTCATAAACAAAGACATCAGAAACGATATTCAGAAGTTTCAAGATTGCAGTTCTTACAGTAGTGCAAAAAATCGATAATATATATATATATATATATATATATATATATATATAAGGCAAGATGTTTGTGTGTGTGTCTGTTTATCTGCCTGTATGCCTGTATTTTTTCAGCCCTTTTATTTTAGTTTTTGCTTCGGGTTTGGCTCTAAGTAGGTATAATTGTAGTTCTTAGTCTCAGCCATGATACCATTTACTCAGAGGACTTATTTAGCCTTCAAATTCAGTTTATGACGAAAAAAACTTATTTGATATCGATAGCAGGAAATCCAAATTTGACTTACATCCATTCATTTTTCTTTCAGTCTACTGTTTCGCTTTAACTGGAAACAACTATTGCTTTTTAGTCTTTCGTGCCAACGTCCAAAGGGTGTGAGCTCCAGGACCATGGATTAGTTTTAAAGCTTTCATTACACCTGAGCAACACCGGGCTATACTGCTAGTATATATATATATATATATATATGAGAAACCAAGATATAAATAAATGCAACTAAAAACTAGATAGAAACAATAATATGAGATCAACAATTCTATTACTAAGCTGCACCACATGCATTTAATGATCTTTTAAAATGTATATACACACAAAGTGACGGTGTCGCTAAGTAGTTCACATTTTATTTTAACATTATCAGAATTTTACGCATAAACTCTAGATAAGCTATTAAATAAAATGCCGTAAACCAACAATCTATGCTATCTTAATAATCGTAACCCTAAAACTAACCCTAACCTTATCGTATTAACTAATATATTGCCTTAACACTAGAGCTTTTACCCTCGAACATTAAATCTTATATTAAATCTAACACTAACCCCTTTATCTAATACTGGCCATAATTCTATAATTCTATAACCTTAGTACTAACCTTAAACTATAATCCTCAGACCTTAACCCTAAAATTATGCCTCTATACTAACGATGATCTTAAACCTAACTCAGACGCTTACAGTTGTACAGAAAATAGTATGTGACAGAGTGAAAAAATTAACAGACCAATGAAATAGTTCTATTATGGTATTGGAAATTCTGAAGCTTAGAGCCATTTCAAAGCAATATAAACACAGTTCGAGAAAGAAAATTCGGTAGACTCTCTCGCTCTCAAGAGAGCTTCATTTCATGTTATCGGCAGCTTCAAAGAAACACCTTCTGCTGATCAAACCTATCGTTCAACTCTCGTCTGTATGTAAACATCTTCTCTCTTTACTCTTTTTTTCTGTCCGTGTACATCCCCCTCTCTCTCTTTCTCTCTCTTTGCGCACTGACATATTGATTTTTATTTGAACTTAAACTACTGAAAATGCATTAATTTCAATCAAAACTTATTCTTTTTCCACCAACTTTAAACTGTAATAGTTTAATTTCCATTTGTATCTTACTTATTTTCTTTGGTTCTTTAATATAAAATAATCATTTTTTATTATTCTGTTTATTCATGTATATTGTGTATTGGTTATTCCATTAGTGTGATGTAAGTTTAACTCGAGCAGCTTTTTCCCACAAATCACTGCCTTGTGAAGACGACTCCAAAGAGGTTATTTACTGACAATCTTCAAGTTTAGGCTTAACCGTTAGCTTCCTCTCATGTACGCATAAACTGTGCCGCTTATTCTGTAACACGCTACCTTGAGTAGATCTTGAGCCTTGTACATGATTGTAAAAAACAAAAACTGTTTCAGAGTAATTTTGTAAATAGTTGCAATAGGTTTTTCAAATCGATATATATTTTGACGCAGTAATATTCGAAGCTACCGCCATATGGATGTTGATAAGCAGGCGCCAGACTTTAAAAAAGTAATAGAATGATAACAATAGAATATAAACAAAACAAAATACAAAGAAACTTTTCGCAAAAGAATAATTGCTAATTCATCATGGTATTCAAATAAAATAAACAGAAATACAAAGAGACAACTACCAGTCGTCGATTGATACCCGGTCACATTCGCATTTAAAAGACTGAGAATTTCTATTATTGATTGAATTTGCTTTGGAAATGACGGCAGAAACATAGAAACAGAGAAGAGTATAAAATGGAAATGAACAGAACAGAAAAACGAACAAAAATATTTAATGAAGCATCTTGGGAAAATAAACAGAATTTTGAAGAATTTGATTTCATATTAAATGAATGAGATATTAAAACTTTTTAGAATAAAAAGACGGGGTTGATTAGTTTAGTTATACAGGAGAATTTATAAATTGGACCTATTATTTGATGAATATCGAACTGGATATCTGATAACCCTTATTATCTGTGCGTAATGTTATCGTTGTGCATTTTAATGAGAACACGAAACTTAAATTTCTTATACTTAACCAACAGTCAATTTCGTCAATCATCGTCGGTCATTTGGTGTGTAGGTTTCAGATTTTCTCAAAACGTATACCTTGCCAGGATGTAAGGGCTCTCTTCTTTTTACTCTTGGATGGCTGTTTATGTTAGATACTTATCATACAGTTTTTTTCCATGTCTGCATATACAAGTGCATCTGGGCCTACCACGTGCATATTTTGAGAGAAGCCACTGACATTAGGAATTGTGCAGTAGTTATTTGGTAGTTATTTGGTAGTTATTTGGTAGTTACAATGTTATTTTCAGATCAACCCGATTATTATCATGACTTCTCTTCGAGAGATTACTAAAAAGTTCTCAAACCGACCAAGAAGCTGATCTAAAAATAAATTTTATATTTGACTATTTGGTTAGATTTTGAAAAGTGTTTCAGAACGAGAATTTTTCAGCATCATCATGTTCCTATAATCCAAAAGTTATGAGAAATGGGGTAGGTGTTTGAGAGAAATGAGAAGTCGATAAAATGTGTTTGAGGAAGTGAGATCGTATCAGAATTTCTTTTTTTTAAAGACTTTTACTTCAAAGCTTATTTCATGTTGATATTAAAAGGCTATCAATGATTTTAACATATTATTGTTATTATTATTATTATGTCATTTTTCATCATATTTCGATTTCTGCTTTGGTCTCACTACCAACCAAGTCTGCAGGGAGACCTAAGGCAGGTCTTGGCGTGTTGTTATGGCACCATTTCATGTTTTTTCTATCTTCCCTATCATCTCTAGCGTTACATAGATAAAGTTTTCCTTAGTGTGTGGGCTGTACTTAATAAGACAATGTTTTGTATATCTCTTAAACTGGGGTTTCCAGAGATTCTTTCAATGTGTTGTTTTGTTCCCTTTTTATCGTTCCAAGTGCACCTACTATCACTGGCACAACACTTGTTTTCAATTTCCACATTTTTTTCTATTTCAATTTCCAGGTCTTTATATTTTGACAGTTTTTCAAATTCCTTGATTGCTATGTTACAATCCGCTGGACAAGCCATATCAATTAATAGACAAGTTTTCTCCTTCTGGTTTTTAACAATAATGTCTGGACTGTTTGCTTCAATTTTTCTGTCTTTGTAGATGGTGTAATCCCATAGAATGGTTACATCTTCTATTTCTGTAACCGGTGCTGCGTGATGTTCATACCAGTGTTTGTTTACAGATTTTCCATAATGTTTGCACATTGTCCAATGTAAATATTGCCCAACTCTATCGTGGCGATTTTTATATTCATTTGGAGCAAGCACAGAACAGCCTGAGATTAGGTGGTCTATTGTTTCTTGGTGTTTATCACAAAACCTGCATTTTGGATCCATATTATTATGCATAATATTTGCCTGAAAGTTTCTAGTGAAAAGACTTTGGTATTGTGCTGCAAGAATAAAGCCTTCAGTTTGAGACTTTAATCCAGATGCACGTAACCATCGATGAGTATTAACTTTGTCAACATTGGATTTATTGGCACGTTCTGGATATTGGCCATGCAGAGGTTTGTCTTGCCAGCGCTGTTTCATCTGTTCAAGTTATTATTATTATTATTATTATTATTATTATTATTATTATTATTATTATTATTATATTAGGATGTCTCAAAAGTATTTTCACTTTTTAAAGACCTTTACTCTAAAACATATTTCAAGTACGCACCCAACAAATATCTCTGATTTCACAATATCATTAAAATTATCAACAATAATTACCAAAAATCAAGCTAACTGCACACAATATTCGATAGAAAAATAAAATTTAAACTTAGGTACGTCTGCACGGAAAACACACAACAAATCATTACTAAGAAGAAAGAAAAAAAGAAAACAGAGGAATAATCGCAAGTTTACCACAAATACCCACCACACCCACCTGTAAATGCAGAAAAAACTGTCCACTAAGCGATAATTGCCTAAAAATAACATAATATATGAAGTTGCACTAAATACAAAGGAAATCCAGAAAAATATAGAAGAATAACAGATCTTGGAAAAAAGAGAAATTACTCGAAGAAAATATGATTAACAACAAAAATATGCCAAAAAAATTTTTTCAGGCATATAACAGTCACTCAGCTAAGCGCCATACGTGATATACGCAGGGGCGATCATGTCTCTTTCGATCTATGATTCATTAGACAGAAAATTCTACCACAGTAGGTTGCCATTTCTTTCTGCGGTAGACCGGCTGCCAAGAAAGGCTATAGAACCCAATCTGAGATTCAACCATGATAAAAGTCAGGCAGTCAGTTAAGTATCATATGTGGTACATGCTTGGGCGATAATGTCTAAATAAAGTAGGTTGCCATTATTTTCTGCGGTAGACCGGCTGCCAACACAGGCTATAGAACCCAATCTGAGATTCAACCATGATAAAAGTCAGGCAGTCAGTTAAGTATCATATGTGGTACATGCTTGGGCGATAATGTCTAAATAAAGTAGGTTGCCATTATTTTCTGCGGTAGACCGGCTGCCAACAAAGGCTATAGAACCCAATCTGAGATTCAACCATGATAAAAGTCAGGCAGTCAGTTAAGTATCATATGTGGTACATGCTTGGGCGATAATGTCTACATAAAGTAGGTTGCCATTATTTTCTGCGGTAGACTGGTTGTCAACCAAGGTTATAGATTCTAATCTGTTAACACATACCTAGTGGTATATTCATATCTTTCCCAAGGGTATTTGCGCGTAAATGAATGCAACAAATTCAACTGGAATTCGAAATCGTCTCTCCGAGTTCTCGTTTCGCGCCGATATCCACTGTACTATAACGTAGAAAAAAAAAACACCATTGTACAACTCAAAACAATTTAACACGTTTCTAGACGAAAAATAGTAATATTAACTTTTGCAGGAAAAGAATAACTCTGATAGAAATGATTGGGGCTCATTTCCAAATATGGACCTGAAAACAAATTCCTACTATGCTACCTATAAGCGCATCAGGACCAAAAAGAGTAAGAAGATTTTCATAAACCTATCTATTAATCGCAACTGCTTGAAACAAAATATGCACGAAAAAACAAAACAAAAAAACAAAAACAACAACAAATAAATAAATTAAATATATAAATGAATAAAATAATAAATAAAGAAGAAATCTGGAAGTCATGACGAAAATCGAAGAGGGACAAATTTCCACTTTCCCCAAAACACCTTAATTCTTCAGTGAGCCCTCTAAAAGAGTTGTAGCAGTTGTTTTGAACATAGCGTGGAAGTGTGAAACTGACAGCTCCATGAAAGTAGATGTTGATCTGTTGTCGCTTAAACGGCTTAAAATGTATGATAAAAGAAGAGCAAACATCAGTGAAAGATGTAGAGCATTACATAAGCTACAGTCAGTTACATGATACACGCGATACACGCTTGGGCGATCATGTCTGTTTCAATTCATGACTGACTAGACAAAAGATTTTCCTGCAGTAGGTTGCTGTTTGGTTCTACGGTAGACTGGTTGCTAAACAAGTCGTTGGAAATCAGTCTGTACTGCTAGCCAACCCATTGCAGGAAACGGGAAGCAAAGGTATATACATAACTTTCCCAAGGATATTGGCGTGTAAGTGTTTGTAATGAATTCGACTGGAATTCGAACTCGGTTCTCCGATCTGACATTCCGAGTTTGAATTACAATCAGGTTCGTAAGCTTAAAATAACATAAAACGCTGTAAAAAAGAAAAAAAATACGTTTGATATACCCTAATATCGTCATATGATACAGGTTATAACAACCAATGAGAGGGGGTGTTATGTCACGCTCTTAAAAGTGAAGGATCTGCTTTCCTTCAAAATCAGCATTCGACATCATTACACTTGAGCTACTGTGCTGACAGCAAGAAACATTTTCTGCCACAAGATAGTTCTACATGTTATAATATATAATAAATATTTAAATTTGTTTTATAACTGTCGCTGTTAATGGAAACAATATCTTGTGAGATCGTCAACATCAAACGATGGCGTTTAAATATGGTGAGGTCAGGAATTGGACTGACAGAAAACCTGGAAGTAGAGTTTCGTGTAAACAGTATCTTGTGAGATTGTTAACATCAACATCAAAATTTGATGAAGGCAAGGCTTCGGCTATCGGTGAACCAGGAAGTCGAATTTTGGGGAAAGCTATCGAGATCGTCAAGAACAACAAAATTTAGTTGGGACAGGGCTTCGGCTAAGAGAGAATCTTGGAAGTCGAGTTTCGTGGAAACAGTATTTTGTGAGATCGTCAACATCAACATCAAACTTTGGTGAGGGCAGTGTTTGGGATAACAGAGAATCTGGAAGTCGAGTTCCGCGGAAACACTATCTTGGGAGATCGTCAACGTCAGTTTTCGAAATTTGTAAGGGCAGGGCTTTAGACTAACAGAGAATTTGGAAGTCGAGTTTCGTGGAAACAGTTTTGAATCATCCACGTAAGATTATGGGAGCATTGTATCTTAATTGACTAATAAAGATGGCAAGCATAAAGTATTAAAATGTTAAGGCATACTGTAATTTCACTAGTGGTCCATGCAAACACCAATAAAAACCTTCCGATAATTCAGAGCCACGACGCGCACGCACAGTACCAGGCGGCCAAGCTGGATCTACACTCTCATAAAGTTTACTCTCCACACGAACACAAGAATATGCTTAATTCCCTAACATCAGATATCAATTAAGTGCCATACATGATACAAGATTTGGAGATCATGTCGCTTTCGAACCATGACTGACTAGGCATATTTTCCTGCAGTCGTTTGCCATTTCTTTCTGCGGTAGACTAGTTGCCAAAATATCCCGCTATTCGACCCAGAGCTGGAAGGAAAAGAAATTGATTAATACCTTTCCCAAGGGTATTTGCGCGTAAGTGAATGCAATGAATTTAACTGGAATTCGAACTTGGCTCTTCGATTGTCTCATTCCGAGCCGATATCCATTGCACTACAATGATACCCAATTTATTTAATGTTCAGTCCTGGAATGTAACTTGTATGTATCTGCATACTGAGTTCTGCAAATTTTAACGTTGAGTAGCCACCGTCATTCAGATGAAAAAAAAAAAAGAGCTGAACGCATTAGAAAGATGCATCCAATGTTTACGCAACTCATTTTGAGTAGACAGTGTCTATTTTTTTTGTTTCAGATGATTTTTACAAATACTGATAAAAGAGGCATTTTGAAAAATTGAAACTGACACTCCATTGTGGGAATGTGACATTGCAAGATTTATGAGAATTGAATGAAAATATATGCCTTTTTTGACTGAGACAAGATTTAAATAGACATATGTTTATGAACTAAAAAGAAAAAAACAGACAGGATAAAGAAAAAAAAAAAGAACAAATTCATAATTTGAGGTTTCATTTGCACTTTTTCCGTACAACAATAAAGGTTTTATTTACTCGAATTAACTTCCTAGCCTTTGTTCTTGTTAGCTGTTAACAACAAAGATGAGGATATTAGACTAATATTAAACAATGTGAATGGCGATAATTCGTAACTCAAAAAAGTCAGGCAAAAAAAATATTTTATATATACAAAGAATGCATACATAAATATATATATAATTAGAGATGGATCAGTAAGTTTGTAGCCACGCACCTAATTATTATTTTCACTGTATAATTTTCGGTGGGCGTGAGCGATATTCATACTAATTGGCAAGAAAATAGACTATGTTGACGAATAAATATTTGTTAGCAACATATAAAGTAGAACAGACAGGGAAAGTTTGTCAAGTCTTCTGTTGTGTTTCTCCTGGATTCGGAAAAGTTGCTTGATGTCAAATGGAGGCTTGTAATGAGTTGTTTGATATCAGATAGAGGCTTATAATAAGTAGTTTGATATCAGATGGAAGCTTGTAAAAAGTCGTTTGATATCAGATGGAGGCATGTAATAAGTCGTTTGATATCAGATGGAGGCTTGTCATAAGTCGTTTGATATCAGATGGAGGCATGTAATAAGTTGTTTGATATCAGATGGAAGCTTGTAAAAAGTCGTTTGACGGAGGCTTGTAATAAGTCGTTTGATATCAGATGGAGGCTTGTAATAAGTCATTTGACATTGGATGAATGCTTGCAAAAAGTCGTTTTATATAAGATGGAGGCTTATAAAAAGTCGTTTGACATCAGATAGAGACTTGTAGTAAATCGTTTGATATCAAATGGAGGCTTGTGATAAGTCGTTTGACATCAGATGAAGGCTTGTAAAAAGTAGTTTGATATCAGATGGAGGCTTGTAATATGTTGTTTGATATCAGATGAAGGCTTGTAATAAGTTAAATATATGGATCGGAATTCGACAAGATGATAGAATAATGAAAAAGAGTAAAATAGGAAACGTATCTCAATCTAATATGTTTCACTTTTATTAAAGCGTCTTCAGCGATTACTTACCTACACTAGCATACAATTAATCTCGGATATTAGTTATGTATAAAACAAAACAAATAATAACAATGTAAACATACAATGAAACTATTTACAGGAACCACAAGCCAGAGAAAGACATTATTTTAAAAAATAATCCATACATAGATATCACATAATGATAAAAACAAAGAAATTAAGCTCATCACTTATTACATAAAAATTGAAAAAAATAAACTCCGTCAGGAGTACTACAAATAAAAGAAAAACTTTAAAGTCAAAACTTCAATAAATTCTGTGTATAAATACAGTTGGAGAATATTGCTCTACTAATAATAATCCCAACATTGGTTTCATCAAAGGGCCAATTGACAAGCTATATTTTTTATAATAAAGGTGAATGGCCAAATCTGGGGGAAACACCGATCCTCGTACAATCACCGAAATTAAGCAATGTCAAGCCTGGTTGATAAGACGTAGAAAACAAATCAATAAAATGTTTTATAATTGTGGGAAATTATGTCAAGCTTTTTGATGAGTTTCTTCAGGTGTGTGTCGATGAAGTCGTTTGATAACAGGTAAAGGCTTCTCTCTCTCTCTCTCTCTCTCTCTCTCTCTCTCTATATATATATATATATATATATATATATATATACATATCTATATCAGCATGCAGTGTGGATATAAAAGAATCCGTAGAATTATCCTAAGAGAGCTCTAAATATATATGTATATAAATACATATAGAGCAAATATAAGAAAATTTAAGGCAGACACGTTATTTCATGGTGTATCGGAAGTATAGGCCTATTTCAGGTGAACCATATTCAGCTTCCGTCTTTATTGTACAAAAGATTTTACAAGAATGAGATTCACAAAGACCTCAAAAAAAGAAAAAGAAAAGATAAACGAAAAAAATAACGGTTGCGCCCTTAAAAGACAAAATTTAAGAAAAAATACATAAGTTCGGCAAACACACACACACACACACACACACACACACATATTCATACATAAGCATATATATACGCAATTGCAAAACACAAAAACCAATTGGATCTGCTGAATCTGAGGAGGGAACTAATTTTTAAATATCGACACAGGAGCCGGTTTAAACTATGTTAAACTTTTAGCCCCTCATTCATTCCTCTGAAGACTTTACATACTTCACACTATTCTACGGAATATATATTGTTTAATTGTAAACCATTGTTATATATGTCAAGTTTTTTTTCTATATACGGGTTTTTATATGTCTATGGTATTACTTACATATTTATTTTTGCTGGTGTTCGTATGTGTGTGTTCGTATGTGTCTATCTATATATGTATCTGTGTACGTGTACATATATGGGTATACATATATATGTGTATGCGGGTATGTGTGTACGCATTTACGTGTGTGTGTGAGTTGTATGTGTACATATATATGTTTTTTTTTTACAGTACTAAAGTTATACGGTATTATAACTGTACTGTTGACCGAAACATTTATGGTATTATCATTATTATTGTATTGTTAACCGAATAATTAGTATAATTTTGATTATATAGTGGTGTGGTGGTAATTATGATTAAAGCAAATTGTTTAACTATTATATCTTAATTGTTTAACTTTCTTAGGTTTTTAAAAAAATTCCAATTTCTTATCCTTTCGCTAGTAATATGTAAATTTATTTTTAAACTAAATAATTAAGTTTAAACAACTAAATTTAAATAGAATAATTAGGCTTACTTTTAAATTAATTTTTTTTAATTTTTAATTTTTATATTGTATTATATTTGTTTTGTTGATTATTTTGTGATCAAAACAGATTAACTATTTTCTCTTAAATATATTTTTAATTTTTTTAGACTCCAATTTCTAATCTTTTCACCGTTAATTTATGTTTATTTTTATTTTCTCATTTTCTCCTATCATTTTTTCTTTTCTTTCTATTTTAAATTTATTCTTACTCTTCTTTCTTCTTCTTTCCTTTTCGTTTACGCTTTAAGATAGTTACCCTTTCTTTTTAACGCTCTCTCTCTCTCTCTCTCTCTCTCTCTCTCTCTCTCTCTCTCTCTCACCTAACCCACTTTCTTTACGTTTCAAATCTACGGGTCTGCAATCCAACTGTCAGGCTGAATGTATCTTCGAATTTTTGTTGACATCCGCCGCTACGCGTGTCCTCTGATTATATGTTGCGTATATATATGCTTATGTATGAATATGTGTGTGTGTTCGCCGAACTGATGTATTTTTTCTTAAATTTTCTCTTTTAAGGGAGCAACCGTTATTTTTATTCGTTTTTTTAGGCCTTTGTGAATCTCATTCGTGTAAAATCCTTTGTACAATAAAGACGGAAGTTGATGATGGTTCGCCTGAAATAGGCCCATATTTCCGATTTACCATGAAATAACGTGTCTGCTTTAATTTATATATATATATATATATATATATATATATATATATATATATATGACAAAGAAAGACACAAGAGTGAAACTGTATTTAGTTTTACCCGACACGTTTCGTCCATTGACGGACTTTATCAAAAACTGCGCCTCGGTTATGTTACCAATCTCACCTTTCCTAATAGAACCTCTAATATATAACAATAATATCCAAAAATCAAAAGGATACGGTTAAATCTATCGTTCTATCGTCTTATACCACAACAATCTTTCATATTTAGCAAATTATCTTCGAGTATGCAAAGTGACGTAATTAGATATCTAATATTTATCAATTGACCTAATGAATATTCATGAGTATTTTGTAATTTTCTAGTAATCATGAACAATTTTTTTTCTTTTATAGATACTTCATTTCAAATAAATTCATTTCGTTTATTGCCTTCATAAAGTACATGACCAGTGGACGAAATGCGGCGGCTAAAACTAAATACAGTTTTCCTCGTGTCTGTATTTTTTAGTCACACACACACACACACACACACACACACACACACACACACACACACACACACACTTTTTTCTTCTATGTGTCGTGTTCCTTCAGGACATAGGCGATCATGGCCCTTTACATCTTTCTATCCATAGTAGCTTTAATGCACTTTCTCCTCTCACTCCTCCCAAACCCCGATATGCTATCTGTTTGCTCAAGTCCACCAAGTATGTTAAGCGTTGATTTTCTCGTCTCTTTTTACCTCTATCTAACCTGTGAGTATCAGATTCTTCAAGCCCTCCTTCCTCATGACCCAGAAACTTTAGCTGTTTTTTCTTGATGTTAAGTATTAGTTTCCTTTTCGTTTCTATCCTCTCGAAAATTCATCGTTGCTTGCGTGCTCGGTTTACTAAAAAAATCAACGATATAGGTATGACCAACAGACAATTTGCGACCTAACACCTTAGGTAAAAAAACAAAAACGAAAACGGATAGAAAAAGAAAAACCAACCTACTACGTAGTAAAGAAGAGTGATCAACGTCAAGGCTACCCAGACAGAGCTACATCAACACATAACAAAGGGCAGCTCGAATCGTTACTCAAGTTTCACACTTTCGCAAACTTTAGACGTCTAGAAGGACTATATATATAAAAGTAGACACCGAGATCAACAAATGACGGTAATTTTCGTTTTCATGACTGGAAGATTGCGTTTAAGAGTAAAACTGTCGCCACCCGGTGCAGACCTCGGTGTCCATTTTATATTTACTTACGCTCAATCTTTGTTATTACTTACTTTTACCAAAGAATATCAGTCAGTTAATTGCCATACGTGATACGCACTTGGCTGACTAGACGGAAGATTTTCCCGCAGCATGTTGCCATTTCTTTTTGCAATAGACTGGTTGCCAAACAAAGCTATAGAACCCAATCTGAGATTCAACCACGATAACAAGTCAGTCAGTCAGTTAAGTGCCATACGTGATACACGCTTGTGCGATCATGTTTCTTTCGGTCCATGATTGACTAGACAGAAGATTTTCTCGCAGTCGGTTACCATTTCTTTTTGCGATAGACTGGTTACCAAACAAGACTACAGGACTCAATCTGAGATTCCACCGCGACAACAGTCACTCAGTTAATTGCCATACGTGATACACGATTGGGTGATTATGTCTTGCAAAAGACATGACTGACTGGGTAGAAAATTTTCTCGCTGTAGGTTGCCATTTATATCTGCGGTAGACTGGTTGCGAACCAAGGCTACAGAACCAAATCTATCCTGCTATTCAACCCATGGCTAAAGGGAGACGAGATGGATTCATACCTTCCCTAAGCGTATTTGCGTGTGAATGAATGCAACTAATTTGATTGGAATTTGTTACGGTGCTCCCCGGCGAAGAATAGACTCTTTCTCTTGTTATATAAAATTACCTGCGTGACTTCCGGGATAGGCAATTAAGAACGCAGCTAGTACGGAGTTAAAGCGAAGCTACTAGTCAGGCAATAAGCAGCGTAACTGTACCGTTTTGGACTTATTTCTATTTACTTACTAGTAACACTTACTTTGTATATATGTTTTTATTTTACTAATACACTGTTTTGAACGTACCTACTGTGTTTTACTTCCGGCCAAACCGGTCACTACAACTTTGTGGCGAAGTTTCACCACAATCCTCCACACCAAATTGGCGACAAAGATTGCGCCACAGCAGAATTCGATCTTAAATCACTGATTTCTCATTTCAAACCGGTATTCATTACGTCACAACTTACAATAAATATAGCAGATCTTAAAATCATATTTTTACACACACACACACACACGCACACTCACACACACACGCACACACACACACACACACACACACACACAAGCATGTGTGTGTGTGTGCGCGCGCGCGCGTGTGTGTAAAGATGCATGTGTATATCCGTTTGTGAGGAAGTGGAATTATACTTGTATATGTATATCCTTGATAAAAAAAGAAGTCAAAACTACTGCTGACAATAAAATTAATAAAGACACCATTGAAAGTAGTCGAATATCAAGCATTTTGTAAGTATGTGCGTGTGTGTTTGCGTTTGTGCGTGTGTGTTTGTGCTTGTGTGCGTGTGTTTGTGTGTGTATGAGTGTGTGTGTGTGTGTGTGTATGTGTGATTTTACCCCGTTTAGTCATTGTGTTGATTTCTACTTTATGTCCACTCGATCGATTCGTGTTTCTGGCTCAATATACGCCACATTGCTTTTCTTGTCCTTCCCATCCAATCATTGGCGTCCACCTGACCGCCCTTCCGCTCTCTCCTTCCCTTTCCGTGATCTGTGTCTGCCGTCGCGTCGAGTTGTGTCATTCTGGCGATTTTTCAGCCTCTCCATCAGCACTTCTCTCTTCAAGTGTTCTTCCAAGTAGGCTTCATTCATTGAACAACTTTTTGCTGCTGCCCGACAGCGCAACAAACGATTTGCAAGTGGCAGGCGTGGCATTCTACAAATAACAAATCTATACTTCAATGTCGTTGTCAATAAGAAACCGCGTATTTACTGTTAAATTGTGCGTCACGTTTCTTTCTTTTCTTTATCAGTTTGGCACCGATACATTTCTTTAACTTTCTCACTTCATGCAGAAGCATTTCTTTTGCATAAATCCTATGAATAAGCGGATATATATATATATATATATATATATATATATATATATATATATGAAGAAGAAAAAAGTGCGAGAAGCCGTGATCGTTTTGTTTAATGTGTAGATTTATTATTATTATCATTACTGTTACTTGCTTTTTGTATAATAAATTAATCGTCCATAAGAGTATGTGTCGCAACACGTGTTTCGAGTCCAAAGTTGACTCACTTCAGGCGAATAAACTTGGGACTTTACATATCGTGATCCGTTTTGGTTAGGTACCTCCAGTCATTTTCGATATGTAACTTTTAAACTAAATTTTTAAAAATGAAAAAAGTTTTTCGAAACTTTTAGTTTAGTTTTAATTTAAATCTGAATGATTAAATGTACTATTTCCAGTAAGCAAAATACCCGGGTTTCTTACAAACAAAAATTATGTTGATTGGAATATAAAAGTTTGAAAATTTTTTTTATTTTTTAATTTTACTGCCATTTTTAAGCAATCGACACATTTGTAAACAAAAGTTAATTCTCAGTTTTAAAAATCTTGCAAAAATTAAATATACATCTGTGACACATTATTTTTAAAAAATTAGCAAATTTAAGAATAACTTTGAACTTTCCCTTAATAATAATATAAACATTTTGATGGAAAAAATTCGGTTTTATTAAGTTTGAGGCCTTTTTTTTATTCATACTATGCTGTTTTTTAGCGATTTAGTGGAGGTACCTAGTTTTGGTAGTTCGCAATGATGGTAACTATCATTATTAGCTACCTGATGAGATATTGTTCTTTCAATGACAAAACAAAACTATTGTCCTCATCTTTACTGCCGCGTTGTACTTTCTTCAGGTGATATACATTGAAATTTCGAACCATACCATTTCTTTCGTAAAACGGGTTGATTTTTTCACTGCTGCTGTGGCCAGGTATTGAACTCACAACTTTTTGGGTTAAGTCAGTGTTGGATTATATCAATCAAAGAGTCGTGAGTTCAAAACTAACCACAGCAGAGCTAAAAAAAAAAACTGGGAAAATTGAGTTATTAAATAAAATAACGGAAAACTGAGATATCCAGTAGAGGCATGCCACGTAGACCTAGAACATTCCCCTATGGACTAATGTAAAAGTTCGGTTCGAAATTCCAACATATAACATCTGAGGAAGTCTGGAGCGCAGAACAGCTGAAACGTTGTGAATAAGAAATTAATGATAAGGACAACAGCTCGAACAATATAAATAGTGTAAATAATTATAATACCATATGTTAGACATAAAAACAGATATTAAAGTTTGTTGTGACATCGTCATCAAGTTGTTGTGGTCCGTTGGGGTCAGAAATAAAGACTCAGAGACGGAATAGTGTTAAACGAATATATTACAAAGACAGTAGTACAAACATCTACCAATGAGCGATTCTTAGCGCAGCTGTCAGAGTTATGGTGGAATAGATTCCACTCTCTCTGGCTCTTTGCTCTACAAAACAGAACTGCTACTTATATATAGTTCGGAAGAGTTTAATATATCATATGGCTAAGTCACCATAAGAGCTCCTTCTAAGTATTAACTCCGTAGGAGACTTAATACTTTTTCTTTTTTTGGATTCACGACGAAAAAATCCGTCTTTTTTTTTTTTCTTTTTACAAGGCGCTGTTCCGGTGCCGCTTGTGGTATTGGTATGTCAAAAGTATCATACATGACATCCGTAAATTCTTTTTCTTCATGAGGACCGCTGTCAGCATCGTCTGGTAGGTGTTTCCTGATCTGATTTAGGTGTATTTTGTGATGGGACTAGGGACATGTAATTATATAAACCATATTTCATATTCTTTTTACTCGTTTCCCAGAAAAATTTATTATTCCGGTATACCCGGAAAAAAAACTTTCTCTTGGGGTTGGTAAAGTTTTGTTGATACTGTGTTTGGTCGTCCAGATTCTGTTTGTTTGGAAAGTAGCTTGTCGAATAGAGCTGATTTTATGCGCAGACATTACCTCGACTGGGGGGGGGATGGTTATGGTATGTTGTCGTTTGCCGTTTTTCTATACAACTGAAGAAACTGTTGTAGAGCTTATTTGTGGGTGTGCCCCTAGCTTTCTTCAAATCTCTTTTTAGCGTGTCAAGGAAGCGCTCGGCCTGTCCATTAATGATATGGAGCAATCGTGATATGATAGGTCTCACAAAAATCCTTAAATTCTCTGTACGTAAAGTTTGTCCCATTGTCTGACACTGAACAATCGACTACCCCACATCTGGCGAACAGTTCGTGTAAGAAATTTATTATCACTTTTGTAGTGGATTTCTACATATAAGAACTTCAGGCCAGTTAGAAAAAATATCTACAACTGAATCTTATAAAAGAGTGAATATTTAGGACTAAAAAGGATCTGTAAGAAGTTTAGCCACTCCTGTGAATGTCAATTCGCTTGTTTTACGGGGTAAAATATAATTCAGAAATTCGGTGTGCTCTGCGGTGTCCAGTTTTCGAAAAAGAAGGCGAACTTTCTTAGAGTCCGACCAATTTATGCAATATGTGCCGTATAAATCTCCGAATCTTGTAAAATAGTAGGCAAAAGTTATATCCTCGTCCGGAGAATATATAAATATATTGCGCCCCAGATCATATTTTGTGAGAATGCATTTTCGTTTTCACTAATTTGTCCTCAGTTTACCAGTTTAAGCAAGTTTCTTTGCTCTTGTTGAGTTTGAAATAGAAGTTATTCAAGTTTCTGATGCCAAACTTTAGTTTTTGAAATTCAAGTTCTTTTTCACTCTGTTTTTGAAATTCAAGTCGTTCTATCGCAGTCTGCTTTTGAATTTCAACAGTTTCTTTTTGAAATTCAAGTTGTTCTTTTTCAACTAGCCTTTGACAGTCAAGGCGTTCTTTTTCAGTTTGCTTTTGAATTTCAAGTTGATTTTCTTATACATTTAAGTTCCTGTTAGTTTTGCTGTTCAAGTTGGAACTTAAGAAATTCGAGCATGGCGGATTTAAATTCATCTATGTTTATCCGAGTCTTTTTTTAGAATTACCTGAATACAAAGTAAATTCAACTTTTCATTGAATAATAGAAAAAAGAACAAAAAACTTAAGTTTCTTCCTGGTTCAGTAACGAAATAACAGTTAACTGAAAATGAATAACTTTAATTTCTTACTCGCTCAGAGAATCACGAGTGAATTTTTTTCTCAAAAACCATGAATTCTCGTAGTTAAGCGGCTAGCGTTCAAGTTCAGTGTAAGTTAGTTACACATTTTTTTCGTTCGGTTTCGTTTTCTTAATTACTAAGTACTGTTGTGTCGAACGAAGTATGACGAAAATAGAATTTGTTTTGTGTTTGGTGCGTACAAATTTGAAGCAATATTGACAATTTCCACGCAATCTTTTGGGGGTTCTCAAGGGACCTTAAGAATCGTGATCCTCCGTGAGAAACCTCGTGTGGTCTATAATAATTTTCTTCGCTAAGTTGTTGTGACCTTGTCATCAAGTTGTTGTAGTCTGTTGGGGCCAGAAATAATGATGCAAAGACGGTATATATATATATATTTCAAAGACAGTAGAACAAACATATACCAATGAACGATTATTAGCCTTGCTGTCATAATTATATTGGATATAGACTCAACTAACTCTGCCCCGCTCTTCTACAAAGCAGAACTGATACTTGTATATACTTCGGAAGAGTCCAATGTGACATGTGGGTAAGTCACCATAACAAAGTTGAATACAGCAACAAAGATAAGGACAACAGTTCGAACAATGTAAATAGTGTAAATAATTACAATACTCATCTAAAAAATGTAGACAGTTATTAAAGGTGAATATCGCAACAAAGACAAAGACAACAGTCCAAACAATGTAAATAGTATAAATAATTACAATACCTCATCTCAGAAATATAGACAGATATTAAAACTGAATATGGCAACAAAATGAGAACAGTCCGAACAATGTAAATATACACTATTTAATTACATTACTTTATTTCAGAAATACAGGCATTTTCTTTTTTTAATGAAACTATTATAAAAGTGGAATAGCTGTCCAATTACACAATTTTTATATGACATGAACTGGCAGCCAAATCTTCATCTTCATGTACAGTGTCCTTTCAGGACGTAGGTGATCATAGACTTTCACTCGGTTTTGTCTCTTGTCGCCCTCAATATTTTTCCTCTTGGTTTCTTTCTCAAACCCTGATCTGCCATCCATTTGCTCAGGCCTCTCAAGTTGGTCTCGCACTGCTTACCCCTGTCTCTCTTTCCTTCTATTCGTCCAGTGTGTATTAAAGTCTCCATGCCTTCCTTCCTCATTAAGTGTCCTAGAAACCTCAGCTGTCTCTTTCTGATATGAAGTATGAGTTTTCTTTTCGTTTCCATCCTCTCTAACACTTCTTTGGGCTTAGTCCATGCTATACTCAGTATCCTTCTCTAGAAACACATTTCTGCTGCCTTAAGCCTCTCTTTTATGCTTGAGGAGATCGTCCAACGTTCGCTGCCATATAGAAGTACATATATCACATAACAACCCAGCACTCTTTTTTCCAGTGAGATTTTCCTGTCTCTCAGTACTCTGGTTAATTTTTGAAATACATCTTTTGCCATACCAATGTGTCTTCGAATCTCAATGTCACACTTTCCATCCTCTGTCAGAACACTTCCCTGGTATTTAAATTTCTTTCCTTGTTTTATTTTAGTTTCTCTGACCTGTAGTTGACATTTTTGGGCCCTTTTTTGCTGATGACCATACATTCCGTTTTCTTGAAGTTTATGCTCAGTCTTCTATTTTCGGCAGTCAATAAGGAAAGCAAATAAAAACTTAACCAGACTCGGTCGTTTTTATTTCAACTTAATTCGGTATATTTAAAAAAGCAATTGCTTTTTGCAGATGTCTTATAAAATGAATAGTCATTTAATGTCTATTAAATTTGTTGAACAGTTTTAGTGGACAAAGAACATCTCGTAAATGTAAATGTTACTTATGTATAAAATAGACAAAACTATAGTATAAGTATTTTTTTTTGCAGGTGACGAGTTGAGAAGATCATATCCGCTGCGCCACATCTGGGTCTGAATCTATATTGTGTCTCAAGGATGACTCGAGGGTAAATCCATCTTTTACGTAGAGGTTTTGCAAAAACTTTACCCACTTCCTCAAGCAAGCTTATCCTGGATAGTTCCAACACACCGATTTTGGTCTTTTCTGTTTAAACAAGGGCATGATTATCACATCAGCTCAGTTCTGAGGTACAGGTGTCCCAGACCAACAATCCGAAATCATATGATGTATCTCCACAGCAAGCTTGCTGACCCAGTGAAGTAGAACTTCGACTGGAATGACACTAATACCGGGTACCTTCTCACTATTAAGTCCTTTTATTGTTTGCTAGATCTCTTCCAAATGTTACGTGTTAATTGTAACAAAATAAAAAATAAAAATGATGGACCAAAACTCAGAATTAAAATACAGACAAATATTTAATTCACAAAACATTAGATAAAAATATTTACAAATATACAGTTTGGCATTCAAATAGAAAACATATGCTTTACTACTGCATGGCGAAGTCTTACGAGGAAGCGAAATGGAGAGAAAGTGCCAAATATCCTTACCCAGTTATGTTGGTGGGGAACTTAAGTGCTATAGTTTTTGGAAATCTTTAAATGCGTATATAAAGACTAATTATGGGCTTGGTCAATGAATGAGGCAAAAATATGTATTTACCCAGATAGTTACATGAGGTTTTCTTTCAGGTTTTAGTTGTTCGGACTTTTATGTGAGATTCGTTCGGCTGGATATAAATCCCTGAACCTTAACCGGAGTTGATATGACAACTCTTTCAAGTTTTAGTTTGTCGTTGACTTAGAGAGATTCTTTCGGCTGGATATACATCCCTGAATCTTACCCGGAGCTGTAGAGGTCAACCCATCCTGCTATCAACTAACTGCTCCGTGCCCAAAACCTATTTTTATAGGGGCTAACGCCTAATTTGCATATTTCTAGAACCTTTCGAATTATCTTGACTCTACTGGAACAGTCTATAAATTTCCAAAATGTTCTATTTCTAATTTCCTAATTTTTACGACTATTTCCTGAATTAAAACTTTTTGGAATAACTCTTAGGACGCAATAGAATCCATTACTATAACTTTTAATACATTATTATATTATTTTTATATAAATGCATCCTCGTAACACAAAGTAGGATGATCCAACGTAACACAAAGTAAGATGATATCGTCGGTGATATCCAACTGAGGCAGATTATTGATGATATCTCTGTTAAATACCGATGGATTTAAAAAAAAGATCTGTAAAATCTTCAGTCCAGTGTTTTATATACCTTCTTGGTCCTTGAAAAAAACAAACTCTTCCTTTGACTTGAATGGCACCTCAGATGTGACCTCTGTTCAAAGTCTGCTTTATAAGGTGATATTAAGTTTTAGAGTCTTTTTATCGTAAGCACTGAGTTTGAAAGGAAATATTTACCCACTACTGATTTTTCACTTGACGGATTTTGTGGTGCAGCGATGTTTTAGCATTTCTGAAGGATTTGAGCAATGATGCAGGGTGCATGTCTGAAGCAAGCTTTGAAAGATGATTTATTTCAGGATCATGTTCCTCAAACCAACCCTGATGATTTCTCATTCAACACTAGTATTGTAAACATTGCTCTTAAATTGATCCCAGGTAGCGTCTAATTCGATATCATCGAATGCTGTCCTTGCGAATACCAGGGTCCTTGAACCTTCAAACATCGATATGTTCAGGAACTCCTGTCGCATTATGTCTTATTTTATGTTTGGAGTTTCATCTTGCTTCGTCCCGTCTTACATTAAGCACCAAGCATGACTCGGACAGTGAGTACATCCTGAAGATCTCATTTATGACAAATGACGTAAACGAGAATGTGCCCTTGTTTTGTTCTTGGATAAATCCAAGTAAACTTATGAATGAATATTTGATGACAAAGTGTTGTAAATGACCAGTTTGAAGTCAGTGCAAAGCTGATAAAGGTGCAGTCCATTGCTGTTGGTTTTTTTTCAAGACTGTGCTTGTTTGGTTTCGGAACCTTTATGATAATAGTTCTGAGAGCGTTGCAGGAAATCATGATAGATTCCTCTGAACCGATGAAAGCTTGAGTATTAACAAGAAAGAATGTTATATAACGGTTGCAAGGTAGAAGTACTCTAAGGAACATCATCCTATCATGAATGCTTTGAGGTTATTCAAAATACTTAATTGATTCAGTACAGATGACAAAGACAAAAACTCCATTCATGATTCTCTCTCTTTGGATTACTGTCAGGTGGTCCCTTCCACTCAACATAGTTTCAGTTTATTATTTTTCAAAGCATTTATTATGCTTATTATCTTTATTCAATGAAATACATATCGTTTACTTTTTAAATGTAAGTCCTGAGATTCATTATGAGTTTTCTTTTTAAAATAAGTGTTTTTTAAAGAAGTTTACTTTATTATGTCTACCTGATACACTATCACGAAGAATTATTATATGAAGGTCAGTTAAAATATACATAGGCTGACCCAGATACTCTCATGGAATGTGACCACATGAGGTTTATTTTTAACATAGACACCCCACACAATTTGCGGTCCGCAAACTTCTTTCATCGACGTTGCAATGGTTTGATCCCATTAGTGACGCTTTCATCTCGTTGGTCAACCTTCCTAACAATCTTGGTGAGATTCCAAATCCAGACCTCATAGTCAGAAAGTACACATTCTAAACATTCGGCTAAGCGCTTATTGTGGTTATTAAAAAATCAATCAAAATTGATTTCTCGCAGGAGAAATTTTATCCGACCTTTTGTTCCGTTTGTTGTTTCTGCGGCGAAATATTATTCTTACATATTTTTATTTAACCAAATAACTCTTTTGTTTTTAGTATTTGTCTATATTTCTGAGATGAGGTAATATTTACAGTATTTACATTATTCGGATTATTGTTCTCATCTTTGTTGCCATTTGTACGACGTTTCGGCCGTTGTACGCTCAGGCCTTCTTTATTAGTTAGGAATTTTGAATTACACATGGCCCAATGGATATAGACGTTGGTTAGTTCACTTGACCCAAAGAGTTGTGAGTTCAATACCAGGCTACAGCAGTGGTGAACAAGTAACTTACAGGGTTAGAGGGAAATAACTTATGACTATTAAAAGGAGGAACTACTACGCAAGGAATGAAAATCATATACCTCAGTGAATATACTAAAGAGTAAGGTTCGAAATTCCTAGCACCTGAAGAAGGTCGGAGCGTACAAAGACCGAAACGTCGAACAAATGGGGGTTTTGCAGACTTTTTAGCACAAATAAATCTCTATACGGTTCAGCATGATGTAACTTTATATTTACTATAAGGATCAGGGTTACGGACACATCACGTTGAAACACCGGTTTTTCGTATGATCACCGAAGTTAAACAATGTCGAAACTGGTCAGTAACTATATAAGTGACCGCTTAAGAATACCAGCTTACGGCCACATCACATAGTTCTCATACGATCACCGAAGTTAAGCAACATCAAAATTGGTCAGTACCTAGATTGAAGACAACTTATGAATACTAGGTATTGTAAGTTTATGTTGTGCTTGGTTTGGGTGAGTGCTTATGGCCATTTCACGTTAAAACACCGGTCCCAGTAACATGTAATAGTAAAAGTTAAGCAACATCCAACCTGAATGGGTGACCGCTTAAGAATACTAGGTACTGTGGTATGGCTTACGCTCACTTCACATTGAAACACCGGTTTCCATATGATCAGCGAAGTTAAGCAACAGCAAGCATTTTCAGTACCTAGATGGGTAATCGCTTGTGAATACCAGGTGCTGTAAGTTTGGATGTGCGGTGGTGCATTTGATAATTGTTAATCGGAGAGTTGGGTTCGTTAAATTCACTTATACGCAAATACCCATGGGAAATGTATAAATCCACCTATTATCCCGCTGAGCTTTGGGTTAATTAGTAAGGCTTGTATCGCCAAAACCATTGTTATCTCAAAAAAGAAAATAAAAATTGCGTACAAAATATAAAGATTTCGGTATTAAATAACCCATAGAAGTTGATATGCCACTAAACAAACACAACAACAATGAGCATCTTTCATAAATAAAATGTCTACAGATAATAACTCTGGAATTTTAAATATCCAGGAAGTATTTTCAAAGACGATGCAAATGCAACACGAAGATCCAAAAAGCGAAAGATATCTTCCAAAAAAACTAAACAAAGAATTAAGAAACAGGGAAATTTCATTAAAGACAAAGACAAGAGCTGCTATATAATCTCAATCCGTCTATATTGCAGTGAATGTAAAAAGATTCCCACAGCTGAAGACTTGATGCAAAAGAAACGCCTTTCTATAAAAGATGCTGAGAATATCATGGGTAGAATATATGAACAAAAGGAAGTTTTAAAGAAAATTAGAACAAAAAGGACACTTTCACTTAAAATCAGAAAGAAAAAACTGAAATTTCCAAGATTAATCATAATTAAAAAGAAGGTTTAGAGAATTTGACACTCACAGGATATACTGAAGCTAAAAGTGACAGTAACCTATTTAACGAGTTTGTATAAACAGATGTAGGGTATAGGTGGGATAATAAGGGACTGAATATTGATAAAAGCTACAAATAATACGAAGTTGTGGAAAGCCTCGATGTCCATGTTTTGAAGGTACTCGGGATTTAAAATAAGATCATGGCCCAATTTCTGTTAACTTTTGATAACAGTAATATTATTTTTATGTTTTCATTCAATACTTACAGCAACCGAATCCATGCTTCAGATAGAATTTAAAATTTTGAAATATTAAATTCTCAATACCTCCTTTAATCCATGGATTTGATGTTCTCACGTCATCTGCTGACAAAGCTGAGTGCTTTGCCCGCAGATTCTCATCCAACTCCACATTCGACTCGTCCGGAGTGCACCCACCCGACTTCCCTATTAGAACTGAGGCCAAACTGCACGACGTATATATTACCCCGACAGTAGTATCCAGAGTAATTTCAAAACTCGACCCCCATAAGGCGTGTGGAGACGATGGAATCCCGGTGATAGTCCTTAAGAGGTGTGCCCCTGAACTTTCCCCTGTCCTCTCTAAACTGTTTAACTACTGCCTTTCTGCTTCCTGCTTTCCTGCATGCTGGAAATTCTCCGCAGTCGTTCCTGTCTTTAAGAACTGTGGTGAACCCTCGGACCCATCCAACTATCGCCCTATCAGTCTTCTACCAATATTCGGGAAAGTATTCGAGGCTATAATCAATGCTGAAATAGTTCATCATCTCACCGCCCACAAACTGTTCTCCGACAGACAATATGGATTCCGATTTGACAGGTCCACAGCCGACTTGCTAACAACTGTAACGGAGTACATGCTACAGGCCCTTGATGAGTCTGACGAGGCTCGCGCGGTTGCTCTGGACATCTCCAAGGCTTTCGACAGGGTTTGGCACCCTGGCCTCCTATGCAAACTACGCTGTTATGGTATTACCGGTCGCCTGCTTGACCTAATCCAATCTTTCTTAAATAACCGCAAAATGAAGGTCGTTCTGAATGGGCGTGCCTCTTCGTCCTACAGCATGAATGCTGGTGACCCACAGGGCTCTATCCTGGGCCCAACGCTCTTCCTTATTTTCATCAACGACCTCCCAGATGAGATCAAGTCCCAAGTAGGCATCTACGCAGATGACACTACAATATACTCCCGCTCCAGTAAGAAACCTGTCATGGCGGACAGACATAATCTCGCTGCTGACCTTGAGCGGGATCTACACTCTGTGGTGAACTGGGGCAAGAAGTGGCTTGTCAACTTCAATTCCTCTAAGACCAAGCTGTTGTCTGTCAACCATTACAGGCAACCTCTTCTGCCTCCCATAAGCATGGACCAGATGATTCTCCCGGAGAGTAATATACTACGCCTCCTCGGACTTACCCTGTCCTCAGACCTCAAATGGAAGCACTATATTGAATCCATAGAAAAATCTACTGCTAAGAAGATTGGGTCACTATGTCGCTCCAGGATGTTTTTTCCACCTGAATCCATCCTGCATATATACAAGTCAACCATCCGTCCGTGCATGGAGTACTGCTGCCATTTATGGTCAGGTGCCCCTGCCGTTCTCCTCAGTGTTCTTGACAAGCTCCAAAGGAGAGTCTGTAATGTGATAGGTACTGATCTGGCGACTCGTCTGCAGCCACTTTCCCATCGTCGAAATGTGGCCTCCCTCTGTCTCTTCTATAAATACTTTCATGGCTTCTGCTCGGATGAGCTTAAGTCACTGATGCCTCCTCAACAGGTGTTTACCCGTGCAACCAGACTGGCAACTGGGTCCCACCCATTCACAGTCAGGTTAGCCAAACGCAGACGACAATTCTACTCCTGCAGCTTCCTCTCTCGCACTTCCCGCCTGTGGAACTCAGTCCCGTATTCTTGCTTTCCTGACGGCTACGACCTCCAGAAATTTAAAAGCAAAGTTAATACTCACCTACTAACCACTGGACTCTAGCTCTCTCCCCTCCCCTGTATAATCTTCACTTTCTCTCCGCCCATGTATCTGTCATTGCACCTGCTTTCGCAGCTTTCTATTGTTCCTTTCTAACTATCTTGTACTCCTCACTCTTTTCTAATTAATCTTTCTACATTTATGTAACCCCCTGCACATCAGTGGCGTTTCTGCCTTGCTCGGGGTGAAATGATTAAAAAAAAAAATTTTCTGTTTAAATCTTACTTCTAACTCTTTAGTCCTAATTCAACGCGGAGAACAAATCGAACGTTTTGCTTGTAGGAGGTGAAATTACCGCCCACACGCTCAAGCGTTTTAGAATTCAAAACTTTCATTCTCTCACCAAGGTTAGAGAACCTAGTCAGTCCTGTAATTTAACCCATAGTCAGAGAAGTGGAGAAGAAATATGCTCATACATTTCCCAAGCGTATTTGTGTGGAAGAGAACTCAACAAAGTAAATTTGAACTCTGCGCATATAATTTCAGCTTTCTGCGCATATAACAAATTTTACTACGCTTATATCCACATTGGCCAAGAAATAAATTCATAGTACCTCCAACTTGAGCAAAATAGATCAACAATTTTGATAGAAGCCAATATAATTGTTTTAAGCTTATTTAACCACGGTTTGAAATAATTGCCTTTCACACGAATCATTTCGACACTTGCTCTCAGGATTTGGAATCATAAGAGGCTTTAAAATAAAGATTCCTCTACCGATTTGTAAGGTTTCTTTAATAAATGATTTCATGATTGTCGACAATTAATTTACGCCGTTTTTTAAGAGCATCCATTCTTTATCCTTAGGATATTTTAATTATTAACAATTTCTAACAAAATTTTGTATGACTGTCGGAAAATCTTTTCAATAATGCTTTACGGGTTAATGGATAACTGAAAAAATATAGGAAACTTATAAATTGTTATAATATAGACGCTTTGATAAAAGCATACAAAATATTGGATATTCGTTTTTGAAATTACATTATTTCATTGGAGAGTAAGAATAATTATTTTAGAGGAGAGTAAGGACAATTATTTTTCAGGAGAGTCATAATTTAGAAGAGAGTAAAGAACATTATTTAAAAGTAATACTTTTTAAAAGTTTACAGATTGCCAGTTAAGCATGTCAATGAACATCTTTAATTAGCAAAACCAAGCAGTGATTCATTCAGTCAGTTAATTGCTGTACGTGATACACATTTGAGCGATCAAGTCCCTCCATAGCTTTGTTACTTAAATTACTGATGACTCTTTCAGTCAATTGCCGTACGTGATACACGCTTGGGAGTTCATGTCTATTTCGATCCATGACTGACTAGGTAGAAGATTTTGCCGTAGTAGGTTGTTATTACTTTCTGTGGTAAATTGTCTGCGAACCAAGGCTATAGAACCCAATCTGTGATTCAACCATGATAACAGTCAATCAGTCAGTTAAGTGTCATACGTGATTCATGGTTGGGTGATCATGTCTCTTTCGATCCTTGATTGACTAAGCAAAAGATTTTCCCGCAGTAGGTTGCCATTTCTTTTGTGGTAGACTAGGTGCCAACCAAGGCTATAGAACCCAATCTGAGATTAAGCCATGATAACAGTCAGTCAGTCAGTCAGTTAAGTGCTATACGTGATACACGATTGGGCGATCATGTCTCTTTCGATCCATGATTGACTAGGCAGAAGATTTTCCCACAGTAGATTTCCATTTTTTTCTGCGGTAGACTGGTTACCAATCAAGGTTACAAAACACAATCTGTCCTGCTATTCAACCCATATCTGGAGGTAGAGGAAACGCATCAGTACCTTTGCCGATGATATTAGTGCGTAAGTGAATGAAGCGAATTGGAACTCAGCTTTCCGATTTTTCATTCGGAGCCAATATCCACTACACCACAACACACTCGCGTACGGGAATATATTGAGATTGAGATGTAAACTAGCTTAGTGAATGATCCTTACGGCTTTTAACTGAAAGTGTTTAATTATATGAATATGACAATATTACAAACAGACAGCATACTAAAAATGTGACACCACACGCACACACAGACACACACATATATATATATGTGCATAATATATATATATATATATATATATATATATATATATATATGGTTTAATAATAATAATAATAATAATAATAATAATAATAATATATATATATATATGCAGGTGAAGAGAATCAGCAGTTTTAGAATTCCGAGTTCTCTGGTAGGAATGTTTTAAAAAAGTGCTCAATAACAAATATATCGTAGCGGTTAATATAATTATAATTAAATTTGTTTTTTTTTTAAATTTAAATTAATTGAATTTACATTGCAATAGGAAATTTCTATGTTTTGAGATATTGCCTCATCATCAGACAATTGACTTATTGTTGTGAAAATGATTTACATTTTAATGCATAAAACAATATTGATGATGGAAGACAGAAAAATGGGCGTTTAATTTAACTACTCAGAATAACGTTCAACCTTTAAAATTTGAAAATATAGGTTATATGTTTTTGGCAATACAGAATTTCTTCTTCCAATCTTAACGGAACGTGTCAGTCAACTGACCCGCCGTCTAGACAGCTCTCGCCCGTGCGATATATCTGTTCTTGTTATAGGATTACTGTCTCACTCAGGTTTTTCTTTTCTTAAAAAACAAAAACGAAAGAGACGTTTAAGTATGATTATACTATTTTTATTTCGGATCAGAGCGCATTATTTCCTCAACTCTTAATTTGTAAAAAAATTAATTGATATTATATTACAATACAAAACAAATTATCAGACATATGTAAGTTAATGGATATTCATTTATGAAGAATGTTTTTAACCATATACGAAAGTAAACATTTTACAATGTTTACAGATGACATTTATTTCATTACGTTTATGTAATAGATTTTTATTCTTAAGAAATTTAATAATATATAGTTTTTCATATAGTCACAAGTGGCATAAGTTGTTCGAAGACTTACATATTTTAGTTTTTTTAAATTTGTCCATTTTATTGTAGAAGTTTTATTTGTTTCTTTTAGATTGCAAAAATATTTCGATAGGGATGTTCTATTTTTTGTACTTATAATTAAATAAGGAAGTGTGTTGATATAATCTTTTTCAGCGAATTCTTAGTACTACAAACATAAATCTTTATATTACTAGGGTTTTCCGTTGAAGAAATAGTACATTGATAAACTATGGATTCTGTAAGGCATCTGTTTTCTAAAGAACACGCTATAGGGTTTCTACAATTACATTTATTACTGTCTAAATTAGGTACCACCACTAAATCGCTAAAAACAGCATAGTATGAATAAAAAAGGCCCAAAACTTAATAAAAACGAACTTTTTCTTTCAAAATGTTTATATCATTATTAAGAGGAAAGATCAAAGTATCAAAGTAATAAAAAATTATCTTTAAAAAAATTTTAATTCCTTTTAACACATTTGAAATTTTGACAAAAAATATTGTTTTGAGTTAGCGTCAACACATTTAATATATGGCGGATAGGTTAAAAGTTCAACGCTATGATTAAGAAATTGTTTTATTCTAAATTTCATGCTATAAATAAATAATATTTGTGTAAATCACATGAATTTAACATAAATTTTTCTAATTTTCTATAATTAATGACTCACAGATGCATTTTTGCAAAATCTTTAAAAACAAGAATTAACTTTTGTTTACAAATATGTCGATCGTTTGAAAATGGCGGAAACTTGAAAAAACTTTAAAAAATTGAAAAATTTTAGATTCTAATTAATATAATATTTATTTGAAATACACCAGAGTATTTTGCTTACTGGAAATAGTAAATTTAATCATTTAGATTTCTATTAAAACTAAAATAAAAGTTTCAAAAACATTTTTTATTTTTAAAAATTCAATTTAAAATTTAGATATCAAAAATGAACGGAGGTAGCTAGTTTAAATTAGTGATTTCCATATTTGGATGATTTTTATTTTCAATTAGATTTAAATTTTTATTTATAATATTGTTATTATATTTTTTATATTTTATTTCAGATTATCCGTACAACTATAACTTTATCTTAAAGTATTTTAATTGAAAAGTTTGTTTAATGGATTATTATTCAGAAAATGTCTCTTAATTAAAGCAAAGGATTTTAATCATTTGGTTGAAAGTGGGTGTATACCAAATTATCTTTTTATTTCTATTTTTTCTAAGGCGTGATATTCTCTTTTGCATATCTAATATTTGGGCTTCTATTTTAAAAGCATTATTGTAAAAATTACTATGCTTATTAAGCACTCTTTCATTTGCAGAAATTCTACGAATTCTATATTTTATGGATGAGGTTACATACTTAACAATGGATGAAGAATGGTTAGATTTTTGGGTGGATATATAAAGGATTTGTATTTGTTTTTTATGTGGTCAGTATATATTATTTTCTAATTCTGAAGTCACATCGAAAAATTTACTTCGTATTAATAATCACTTTTAATTTAAGGTTTTTAAATTCTCTAAAATATTAACTTTCTAATTTTATTTATTTAAAAATTTGTGGGATTCCTCACTACCATAAGGACATCATCCCTGTATAATCCAATATCTTCCGTATTTATATAATTATAAGATTATATAACACAAATAAGCCAAACCAGATTAGAAGACTTGGCAGAGACTAAAGATCCCACTGTTGTATCAAATTTTCCCTTGGAATTATATTTTTTACTACTGTTCTTCATTCATTACGAATGAGAACAAATGATTTGCATTTATTATAATGTTATTCTTCTCCTCTGATAGATCAGAATAAACAGTGACAAATTCTAATGCAGTAACAAATAATTTCCTTAATATCGATGGTTAGTGAATGCTATATATATATATATATATATATATATATATATATATATGTGTGTGTGTGTGTGTGTGTGTGTGTGTGTGTGTGTGTGTGTGTGTGTGTAAATTTAAAAAACAAATATTACCTTAACTAGACAATTAAGGGGGAGTAGATGGAGTTCTAGTGGATTAGACTCGATAAACTAACAGAAAGTTAAGTCAACGTTGAATAGGGGAATGAGGTTAGAGAATGGAGGTGAGTGAAAATAAGAGGTCAGGAAATGCTAGTTTAATGGTGTCAACTTTATGTAACATTTAGTGTTAGAGTGTATGGCTTCATTTAATATATCGTGTCATAGATTGTTTCGGATGTTATTGTTGAAGATTTTTAATGTATTTATTTTATTATGTATATAATTATTTTAAAGGGGTGTAATAGGTATAATAACGACTAATGTATATTGATATATGAAAACAAAATAAATGGCATAGTATGGTTATATTATAGTATTAAAGTATTAGAGTAGTTAAAAGAAGATGATGGCCTCTTATATATTAATGCAATAGTAGTAATTTAATTGTAGTATGTAATGATATTTATAGTAGAAAATGTAATTAACTATACTTTAAGGTAAAGGAAAGACGGTGTTGGCAAGTGAATGTTAATTCGATAATTTAACAGGGCGAATTTAGGAAATTGGATAATTTCAATTTTTTCCTGTAAACACAATAAACAGGACTCTAGATTTTTTTTAATATTTTCTATTTTATGGTAGGTGTTTTATTGACTTTCTTTAAATGATAAACGTATTTAGAAAGGGATATGCTATTTCTATACATCATATTATTAAAAGATAAAATATGTTGATATAGAGATTTGAAGGTTTTATTGCTGTTACCAATGTAAATTGCCTGATGAGGTACTATTGATAGTACCGAAACAAGACAGCTCTTGTGTAGAGATGGAAAAATGTTTTTATTTTGAATATCAATAATAATAAAAATATCACTACATATATTGCTCTACTACGTATCGAGGACTTCTAAAAATGTAAACGCGATGTACTGTAGATTGGTCTTGCATTAGCTCTTACTATTACTAATATATATGTATATATATATATATATATATATATATATATATATATATAGTATATCGAGGCAGCAAGTAATTTTCTAGACATATGCTATTAAATATAAGAGACAATGAATGTCTATTATGTTTAATCATGAGCCGTTCTAAACGTCGTATTTTTGCTTTAATTTCAGTTGAAAATAAAGACAAAAATTCTCCAACATTTGGATAATTATTTATTGGTTTTCTTCTAAGCTTTCTGCTCACATGAGCCATCTTCAGAGAGGTAGTTTAAACTGAAATATTATAAAATCCACCATCACCGACGATTTTATCCTGTGTTGACATAAAACTCCGCTTGGCAACGGCAATAGTTACCAAAAATAATAAACGCAGTTCTTAAGTTTGCGATGATTAAACATAATAGACATTCATTGTCTCTTATATCTAATAGCATATATATATATATATATATATATATATATATATATATATATATATATAATCTGATATATATCATATATATATAGAGAGAGAGATATCAGATATATATATGCATAATCTGATGATAGAATTGAATGGATAATGAGTAAAAATGATAAAATGGAATTAGTGTGAGCGAGAGAAAAATGATTTAATTTTTGTTTAGATATTTTAGAAATATTTTTTGGGTTTGTAACTCGGCTTCTTATTGCGGATACCTAATCTGGGACGACATTGCACCTGTATTAATTGTATTAATCTTGTCATCTAACCACTACACCATTGCGTACAAATAAGTCTACAGGCTCTCCATGCTATGCATTACTTCTGTGATTCAGAGTTCATCTTCTCCTACTAAGATTAGAGAGCCTAGATAGCCCTTTAATTTATCTCATAGTTAAGAGAGTGGAGAAGGAATGTATGCATGCATTTATTAAGTGTATTTTTCAAGATGGGAACTAAACAAACTAAACTTTTATAGTTAGCCACTATACCAGTGTGTGTGTGTGTGTGTGTGTGTGTGTGTGTGTACGTGTGTGTGTACGTACGTGAGAGAGAGGGGGGATATAAACGAGTGTAGTACAGTCTATGTTAAAATGATTTAATACTTTTCTTCGTTTTGCGCTGTTTTCAATCCCACTTTCATTTATAAAAAGTTATTGTCGTTTCCATTTTCTACTGCTTTCGAAAATTTCGTTCATGCAAAAACTCCTCCTTCCTTGGCTAAAAATATGAAAAAACTCAGCACGAATTTGTTCTACTCGAATGGCCAATCGATCTGTTTTCAAGGATAATTTTTTTTCTTCATCCCTTGCTGTCGCCATTTTGCGCCTTACTTTCAGGAAAGTCTTTCGTTAAAAGATGAGATCATTTGTTTCTTTTCTTTTTTTGAGATTTTATCCCCTCTAGAAAAGAAAGTCCCTTATTTGGCACATACAGGAAGCGTGTTCTTTGCCAGCGGAAATCAGATAGAATTTTTGTTGATTGTCGACATCTATCTGCAGCTGATGCTACATCCGATGGCGAGTAGCCAGCACTTAGAAACTGACTTTCAAACAAAGATTTCAGCCTATTTTTCATCAAGGGAAAATGCTTTATAATCTTTGTTAAAACATTAATTTTATTGTCTATTTTTTATGATTTCCATTCACTTTTCTTTCCATCGGTCCAAACATCGCTCCCTGTTTCTATCTATCTATCTATCTATCTATCTATCTATCTATCTATCTATCTATCTATCTACACTGACGTGCCAAAAGTTATATGAAAGCAGTATATAAAGTTCGACAAGCAAGGAGTGCAAGAGAAGAAACTGTTAGTATAGAACTTACAGTTACATCTAGCAATTTCAATGAGAAAACTGTAGAAGGAATCGGAATTTACCTATAGCTGAGGTGGGGAGAAGTAGATTCATGCCTTCCGCAAGTAAATATTACGAATGCGATCGGAATTTGAATTCGGCTCTCTGATTCCATATGTCCATTACAACACTCGCACACTGAAGCTTACTGCATGAAAATCATAGTACTGGTTGACCCAAGCCTAGTGAGTAAAACTGGGTAAAAATAACTTTTCCTGACAGAGAATACAAGTGTACTGGCTTTGTTCAGCCACTGATCACGCAATAAATGCGTAGTCCAGAGTGCTTAATATTTAGGAATGTGTTTAATTTACAAAAAAAAAAAAAGAAAAAAAGAAAAAAAAAAGGAAGAATTGAAAAAAAAGAAGGGATTATTTCAGGTTGCAGTGCTTATTGTACAACCCAAAAAGACACATAAACATATGTTCATGCTTAGAATATTGCTGTTACATATATTCCGGTCCTCCTGCTATTTACTTTGAGCTTGATAAAATCCAAGGAAGAATCTGCATTATTATTAATTCTGAACTGGCAGCTCGGCTTAAGTACTTCCGCGCCGCCGTAAAGTTGCCTCTCTGTGGTTTTCTATAAATACTTTCATGGTAATTTTTCGAATGAGCTCTTCGTTTTAGCATTTAGACTTGTGGAATTTAACCGCAGTACTAGATGGGATGGGTGCGTTGCGGTGCAGTGGTTATCAACTCGGAATGAGAAATCGAGTTGAATTTGCTATTTTCACTTACGCGCAAATAACCTTGGGAAAGGTAATAATCTTATTATTCACCCTCTAGATATGGGTTAAATAACAGAACAGATTGGTTCTATAGCGTTGGTTAGCAACAAGTTTACCGCAGAATGAAATGGTAACCTACCACAGGAAAAACTTCTGCCTAGTAAGTGATAGATCAAAAGAGACATAATTGCCCAGGCGTATATTGCTTATTGTACTTAACTGACTGATTAGACTGGTATCAAGATCTCACCAATTTACAGTTGAGCTGGTTAGATGTAACTGTAAGTTTTATGCTAATAGTTTTTTCTTCCTGTACTTCACACCTGTAGGACGCCCTTCCACTCCCATGCTCACCAGAAAACTTTAATCTGCAAACATTTAAATCCAGTATCAATCGCTATTTAGAGTCTTCCTGATTACTCTTTCATCATTCGCTCATGATTGATATTTCTGTTCCTAACTTCTTTACACCAAGTAACCCCTCGTGTCTTAGAGGTTTTACCCACTTCCTTGCAGCGATACCAATTTAAAAAGTCTATAAATGTAGCAAGTTGTATAGAAAGATAGATACATATGAATAGACTGAGATAGATGGATAGATAGATAGATATGAAGAGACTGACAAAGATAGATATGAACATTCCTTGATAGATAGATATGAACATACTGATATATATGTATATATACATAGATAGATAGATATGAACACACTGAGACAGATAATTAGATAAATAGATATGAACAGACATATATACATATATATATATATATATATATATGTATTTTATAATCATATCGTCCAAAGCAAGGCATTTTGCCACTGTTTTGCAGGGGGATACATAGGAGGAAAGTTATTAGAAAGGTATATATATATATATATATATATATATATATATATGTATAGAGAGAGAGAGAGAGAGAGAGGGAGTGAGAAAGAAACTCAGACAAAATTAGCGACTGACGCACGCAGTGGATGCCTCAGAATGTGTATAACACTTCAAAATCCCAGACTGCTTTTTATTTTTTATAGCTACCTCGATCCACAAACCATTCCTTTATTGAGAGCTCCCAAGGGATGTTAGCTTTTAACAGGTATATACATTTAAATATTATGAAATAAAACTATAGATTTTTTAAAAGTTCACACACAAATATGAATTTCCTTTATTTCAACTTTTCTATTCAACTATCTGTGCAGCTTATTTAGTAAAATACTAAAGCTATTACATTAGTACATCTGCAAACACAGATATATGTATGATGTTTATCCAGCTTCCCCACGAGGTCGAGGGTTGATGTGGAGAGCCTGAACACATGTTAACGGGCTGGAGACAAAAATTGCCCAGTTCCGAAAACTGTCAATCAAGCTGACCTCAGTGGCGGATACAGATCCATCCCTTTAGTGCAATAATGGACCGGGCGCCTCTCTTTATAGTTTTTCTCAGATGCACGTGTCTCCGGACAGAGATACAACGGAGCTGCACTCTGCCCGAGGACAGGGACGCAACTAAAAGGTCATGATCCTGTCCTGACGCATCAGGTAAGTATATATATATATATATATATGCACAATTTTCGTGGCACTCTTAAGAGGGTCGATGATCAGACTTGATTCATCAATGAGTTAACGTTTAATGTCACATTCACGAGGTTTCGGTCATTGTACACTCCGATCTTCGTCAGGTGACTGGAATTTGAACCGAACCCTTTATTTCGTTCATTGGAGTAGACTGTTCTCGTTTCATGAATCATACCACTTCCAGATATTTTAGTTTAACTCTTATCTCTAAGTTTTTTGTTCTCCAGGCATTGAACTCACAACTCTTTTTGTCAGGTCACTAGATCCAACCAACACTTTTATCCACTGGGCCATGTGTCCTTGTCATGAATGTGACAATAAAGATGGGGACAACAGTCCGAACAATGTAAATAATGCAAGTACCTCATAGACAACAACTTTTATAACTAAAAAGATACCTACCCCAGAGTTATAAATTGCAAAACAACGTTAGAATAGCTCGGTGCTATTTAACCACGGAAGTGATCGTGGCTCCCCACAATTTCCTCTTCTCTGTTACCTTCATGATTAAGTACCTAAAAGTGTTTGCCTGGTTTGCGTGCTCCTATGATTTGGAGTGTTATAATCCTGACAGATGGAACTTAGCCAGATAATTTAATGGGGTGGAACTAGACAAAACTTTAGAGAAGCAAACATTAATAACAAAACACAACCTGGAGCTGACAGCAGATCTGCTGTTGAATACCCTTGATAGACAAGTATCAATATACCCATACATTGGCTAGTTATTGGATGCTGAGCGACAGTCACAGACAACACCATGGACTAATTGCGGACAGAGGAAAAAAAACGCATAGCCTATTTTTCCGATCCCGATATAATAGGCACCAAGGTTATTTTGCCGGTAAATATAAATAGTGTTTTAGAACTAAAAATATATTATATTCAAGATCGTCAGCGCAGTGGATGTGCAACATGAGCAATATAGATTTTGTGGTCCTTGACTGTTGTTTTCAGAGAACCATGCTTAAGGGCTAGTTTTAGATTTGCAGAGACAGATATGCCTGAAGTGCTTAAAATATTAAGAAACTTCTGTATTGATTTTAATAATTGATGATGAATAAAATATTTTAACTTGTGTTTTAAATTGGCTTAACAATTAATGATGAAAAGAAATAAACTTCCGTGTGTTGTTATTATTAAACATTGTCTGTTATTATAATAATAAAAATATTTACCGGCAAACTAGCTTCGGGATCTATTTTGCGGAGACCGGTAAAATAAGCATAAAATAATGTGCGTTTGTTTTACTGGAACCGGCAAAATAGGTTTTTCCAAAATTAAAAGCGCCTAATTATTATGGTTTGAATTCTCTCTCTCTCTCTCTCTCTCTCAAAAAAAAAAAAAAATGACGACGACAACAACAATAACAAAAATAACAACAACAACACAAATAATAACAACCATAATAAGTACAATAATATTAATATTAATAATAATAAAAGAAGACAGTAAATACAAACAAGATTTTTATTTAGTAGATTTTGTCAGTCAGTTAAGTGCCATACGGAATACACGCTTGGACGATCATATCTCGAAAGACACATACCTGACTGGGCAGAAGATTATCCCGCAGTAGGTTGCCATTACTTTCTGCGGTAGACTGCTTGCCGATCAAGGCTATAGAACCCAATGAGTCCTGTTATTTAACCCACAACTAGAGGGAAGAGACAGATTATTACTTTTTCCAAAGATATCTGCGCGTAAGTGAATGCAAGGAATTCAGCTGGAATTTGAACTTGGCCCCCCGATTTCTCATTTCAAACCGATATCCACTGCACCACAACGCACATCGTAGATTCTGTAGAAAACCAAAACAGAACGCAAGAAACAACTATTACAGCAAAAATATGAAAAGAAAAATGCCAAGGATAAAGCTCTTGAACAGATGAGACATCGCTCTCAAGACGAACCTGTGCATGGTCAATATCCAGAACGTGCTTATAAACCCGATATTGATAAAGAAAGAAAGTGAACATTTTATATCTTTGTTCTGACTTAAAGGGAACTTTGAGTGTAATTATACTATTTTTATCTCCTAATTTTGTATTATCATATTAAAAGTTGTATTAGAATATAAAAATAATATAACAGATTTATAAAAATAATGAAATGAATATAAAATTTTTAATAAATAAATAGATATAAATTTTTACAAATTAAGAGTTTTATGAAAAATTAGAATAAAATGCATTCTAAATCGAAATAAGTCAGATCAAAACTATAAAATGTTTTCTTTCTTTCTTTTTTTGTTTTAGAAAATGTTACGATACAGACAAAATAAGAGAAAATAAGAAAATAATCTGGTAACAATAATGGATAAATCCACAGAAATGCAGTCTAGACAGGGGTTTTGATCGATTGACACTCTTGCCGTTAAGATTGAAACAAAAAATCATGTATTTCCCCAAAATATAACCATTTTTTCAAATTTAAAGTAGATCTCTATTCTGATTAGCTAAATTGATTACACACATACATTTTTCTGTCTTCACACATCAATTAATAACAAACCTATTGTTTCATATATTCAAATGAAAATCATTTTCATAACAACGAGCTAACATTGCCTGATGACAAGGTAATAAACTCGAAACATAAATTTCCGTGTCGCAATATAAACTATATTAATTTTAAATAAAAAAAACAAGTTTAATTATATATATATGTATTCCTCTTGTCATGCTGGTAGGGAAGAAAGAGAGATATTAGCAAGATTTTACGACCAGATAATAAACTTTACTGCCAGTTATTAAAACTTTTGCGGCGTGCTTGCTATTTAACAATGCCTTATTTTTTGCAATAATTATGTCATCGAATAGTGAAGAATATATGTCCTCTTTGTTATAGAAAAGACTTTTGTGTATTTATTTATGCATATATATATATATATATATATATATATATATATATAAATATTACGGAAATTAACGAAGATTAACGAAATGGTCTTTAAACAACCGATAATTTGAAATGATTTGTTTGAACATTATTTTTGATCGATACTCGTATTTCAATAAATATTTAAATTCTAATAATTTCTTTCATAAAATATGGTGTTTTAAGGTAATCAGTTAAATCAGTTTTGGATCGACTACATTGCAAATTCTTTTTTGGATCTTGTCGAAAACCCCAAGGTGAAGAGCAGGGACGCCTGACCAGATATGACAGCAGTATTCAATGCACGGGTGGATCAACATAATTGTTATATCAACTACGAACACTGTCATCAGCATTGTCCCCTCCATTATAAGTGCACCATCTTCTAGAAGGAAAACAAGTGCACTATTTTATCTTTTCACATATGTGCTTTTAAAGAATAGCGTGAGAAAATGTTTAAACAGATTGAGACATTCATTTATTCCTTGTACTCCTGAAGAATTGGTCGTTTCAAGACATCATCTTGTTGATCGATACAGCCCCCCTCCTTCTCATCAAAGTAGTCACGGGAATAAATTTAGAATACTATTGTTTACTGGATGAACAAAAAACGCCATCAAACGTTTTTTACAAAACGCTATGGTTTGCTATACTGATCACAGAGATAATTATTATTGAGTACTATCCAAACATTTTTATCGGCTTTTCAGTCAATTTAAAAAAATAATAATTACCTGTTGTTCTCGATTGCAGGCGCCGCCATATTTACGAGCAAAGAAATGTTCCCTCGGTTTGGCACCATAAGTTTTATGTCGTCATGTTTAATTGTTGATAAATGTATATTACTAATTAATGGATGCTGGCAAAGTTTAGCAAAAAAGTTGAAGCAGAGACGCCAAAAAGTTCTTCTAACAAAGTGGATTTTCTTTTATTGGCAACGTCAACGAAAAGGACAAAATAGGAACAAAAAAGAAATGACTAAACCAAAATGAATCCCTTATCGGTTGTGTTTCCAGGAAGTCTGGAGTTCTTGCAAGAATAAGATTTTATTGTTATGTTTGAATCTGGATTCTAGTTTCATAAGCACATCATCACTTCTAGCTGAACGGAACCAGTTTTCTATTTTAGTAAATTGTATTTAACTTGAAAAGATTGAAAGCAGAGATGACGTTTTGACTTGACAATTTTACTTGAATTTTCTTTAAATAATTTCTGCAGTTTTTTTCTAATCTAAAAATAATCTAGATATTATTTAGATGGCTCGTCTCCGATCATCAGGTAAAATTCTTTACACACACACGCACACACACACACACACACACACACACACACACACACACACACACACACACACACACACACACACACACATATATATATCCGAGTGGGTACAGAACGAAGAAAGAATTTTTTCCGTCCAAAACATTAATTTAAAACAGTGCTCGATATATGATGTATAGAGCTGTGAATGTTTTGCTTTTACCTCCCGAAGAAACGTTGGGCACCCAACGTTGAAACAAACATTTGATTGTCGAGGACATATATTAAAAAATAATGTACATGTTCTAAAACATGATATATATATATATATATATATATATATATATATATTCTCTTAGGTCCGAGGCTCTTTCTGATCTTCATCAACGATCTCACTGATGTGATCAAATACTAAGTAGGCATTTACGCTGAAAATATCACCATTTATTCCCACCTCAGTAAGAAATCTTTCAAGGCAGACAAAGATAACCACGCAGCTAATCTTGAGAAGGACCTCCAATCTGTAGTGGTCTGGGGTAAGAAATGGCTCGTAAATTTTAATGCTTCAAAAACGTAGCTGCTATCCGTCAAGAATCTTAGACAGTCCCTTCTGCCCCTCCTACTCGCGCTACTAGATTCGCAACAAGGTCCCCCACCCTTTTACTGTGAAAACAATCAAGTGTAACCACAACTTCTATTCCATCAGTTTCTTTTCTCGCACTTCCCACCTGTGGAAATACCGTTGTGTATACTTGCTTCCCTGATAGCTACAATCTCCAAGAGTTTAAATGTAACGTCAATTGTCATCCCTTATCTCATTGACTCCCATTCTTATCTTATCCTTTCCTCGACACCCACTGTATCTTGTTGTTTTCCCTTTTTACTCTACTTTCACGCAAATTCTTTCACATCAGTATTTCCGCCCTTCCCTTACCCATTCTACCACCCCTGTAACCGGTTCCTCTTTCTCCTCGCTCTCCTCTGATGTAACCTTTCACTCTTCTCTTATGTAGCCCCCTGCGCACTAGTCGCAGTACTGGCTTTCTTGGGCTGGAACGATTAAAAGAATATATATATATATATATAAAGTCATTCGCAGACCGTTCTGTTTCACTATATCACAGCTCAGCAATACGATTAGACATACGATTGCTTCCAGGTAGGATTGAACCTGGACTTATTTGTCATCAGAGGTAGAATATCCGACTTATCTGGCATCAGTCAGAGATTCACCCTCTAAGCTATCGGCGCGCGGTGAAGGATATAAAATTTTAACGTGTTATATACATAATGTAAACACACACCAGTAGCCGAGATTGTTCAATTCATTACTAAAGAACATGCGTAAATAGCGGTGAGTAGCAACAGTTTTTAAAGTCTACCATTTCTCAATCGACTGGCGAGAGCGTAAATAATCATCCGCAGACAGTCCTGTTTTGCTGTATCACAGCTCATCAGTACAGTTAGACACCCGATTGCTTCTAGCCAGAATTGAAATCTGACTGATTTGACATCAGTAGGATATTCCATCTCTGCATGTATGTGTGTGTCTGTAAATTATTTTTGAATAGAGTGTATCTAAACTACCAAAATGAATAAATCGACAAGAGAAAAAAACTATTATTAGCCGACTTATTTTGTTCTCTGAGGTAGTTAATAAAGGCAAATGCAAGGATTCATTTACTATGCAAAAGCAAGAAGGTTATTTGTACGTCAAAGCTTTGATTTAGTTCATGAGTATTCATATATATATATATATATATATATATATATATATATATATATATATATATATGAAGCAAGTGGATATGTCTGATGAGCTGTAATACAGCGAAGCGGGCTTGTATGTGGATGACTAATATATTATGCTCTCATTATGATGGAGCTCTCTGGCCAAGAAAATTTTAAAAACAGTTTCCACTTCGGCTATAATGCGTGACTCTTCAAAAATGAATTGAGTTCTCTCGGTGACTGGCGTCTGTATACACTGCTTACATAGAAGACGTTAAAATTTCCCCTCCCTGAACCATGCACCGATGGCTCAAGGAGTAGCGACTCCGACTGACACCAAATCGGTCGAGTTTCGATCCCGGGCAGAAGCAAATGGATATGTCTAGCCACAGTGATGAGCTGTGATACAGCAAAACGGGCTTGTATATATATATATATATATCTCCAAGTATGGGTGGTAATAATATTCCTTGTCCAAATAAACACTACTTTTAAAAAAGGGCTCAATGCAAAGTAGAGCTAATAATATTTATTCAGAAATTATAACATGGATATGTTACAATATCACTACAAAAGTAGCTATTTTGTTTCGACACTTCAAGTGATGTGGTTATTTTAAATTGAATCCATGTTATAATTCCTGAATATATATATATATATATATATATATATATATATATATATATATATACACTAGAGAAAACTATTCACATAAAAAAATACTAGAGAAAAACATTAACATTAAAAATTGCAATATGAACTCTGGTAACAAATGGTTACTGAACATTAGGTTTTTAATGTCCAGAAATTCAGTTGTTCTTGTGTTCATTAAGGACACATGGCCCAGTGGATATAGGCCAAAAGAACATGAGAATCATATAACTCAGTGATCATATTAAGGGGTTCAATTCAAAATTCCTGGCACCTGAAGAAGGTCGGAGCGTACAACGGACGAAACATAGTAGAAATGACAACCAAGATGACGACAATAGACCAAATAATGTAAATATTGTAAATACAACTTCATTTAAGATATATATATATATATATATATTAGAATCATAAGTGAACCATAAATTAATCATAAATTAACTTAATAGCAAGTACTGCTCACACAAAATATTTGTGAAAATTAAAAAACAACAAGATCACAATTAGTATCTGGGTATTATTGCAAAAACCAAACCTTATAATAAAATAGGGGATAGACGTAACTTAAACCTTTAAAAATATCTTAAAACACATAATAAACCCTAATTTGTTAAACAACAGAAGTTAATTGATGGCAACATGCAAACAGAGAAATAAATATCTCCTCAAATAGTTTGACCCAAATTAACATAGATTCTCTCATATAGACTGTTTACATTATTTTTTTAAGTTTAATTTTTTCTATTATTTATGTCTTTTGTTTACTCTAAAATTCAAGGCAACAAATAATCCTTCTTGATCCAGAGGCACAAGACGCATAACATCTGCCCTAAATATATTCAACCTATTAATTTGAATTTTAAGTGAATGCAAGGCATTTAACTGGAATTCGGACTCGGCTTCCCGATTTGTCATTCCGAGTCGATATCCACTGCACAACAACGTGTCGTGCAGTCGTGTTATAGACATGATAACATAGTATAATATAACCTTTATAGGTCTGTTATATTAAGACTGGAAATGCATTTATATATGTGCGTGTACTTGCGTGTATATCCATATGTATATTTATTAATCTTTCTTTCTCTCTCTCTTTCTCTCTATCACACATACTCTCTCCCCCCCTCTCTCTCTCTATATATATATATATGTACAACTGGCAAGATAATGCGATTAGCCCTTATGTTTAATTTTTCTTGCATTCGCCTGAGTGCTTTCTTTTTAGAATTTAAAAGATTACGGTTATTCTATTATTCTACTAGCAATAAGTACCCGGCGTTGCACGGGATTGGAAGAGTAAGAATTAAAAGATCTCTTCTACGGCAAGAGAGAGCAAGCGATAATACGCAAAAATGAGGACGGACTGGAAGTATTAAAGTGTGAAGTGGAATCTGCAATAGTCAAACTGAACAGAAACAAAGCAGCTGGACCAGACGGCATAGTCATAGATAAAGCTGCTGATATCCCTAGAAGAATTTGGTATAGTGAAAATTACAGAAATAATAAATGAAATTTATAACAGTGGTGTATACCAGATGACCTCAGCAAGTCTATCTTCATAGCACTACCTAAGAAACCAGGAGCAAACGAGTGCGAACTCCACAGAACCGTCAGTTTAAGGAGCCATATAACAAAACTGATCGTCAAAATCCTGATGAATAGAGCGAAAAGCAGAATCAGGCCAGAGATAGGACAAGAACAGTGCGGTTTCGTCAAAGACACGGGAACAAGGAATGCCATATTTATGATTAGGATGCTCTCTGAAAGGGTAATACAAATGAAGAAGTACTTATATCTGTGCTTTATTGATTATGCATAGGCGTTTGTCAAAATACGCCACAAAGAATTGATTGAGATGCTTGGCAGCCTTGACATATTTTGGAAAGACTTGAGAGTAATCAAGAATCTTTACTGACAGCAAACCGCTTGTATATGGACAGGTAACGAATTCAGCAGATATACAAAGATAGAAAGGGGCGTATGACAAGGATGTGTTTTTTCCACCGGATCTGTTCAACTTGTACAGCGAGAATATTTTGAGGACTCCAGAAGTTATTCCTGGATTTGTCATCGGAGGCCACAATTTAAACAACCTAAGGTACGCAGATGATACAATGCTGATACCAGACACAGAAAGGAAACTACAAGACCTCCTACAGCAGGTAGCCGAAGAGAGTAAACAAGAAAGGACTACAAATAAACTGCAAGAAAACTGAATGCATGGTCATCAGTAAGAAGGGCAGCCTAAGATGTCAAATACAGGTCGGGGATACTAGAATCAAGCAGGTACAAAAATTTAAATACCTGGGAAGTGTTATAACAGAAGACGGAAAGTGCGACAGAGAGATCCGAAGGCGAATTGGCATGGCGAAGGGAGCATTCCAGAAGTTGAGTAAGGTATTAAGAAACAGGACAGTTTCTGTAAAAACAAGGAAGAGGGTACTGGATTGCTATGGGTTGTCCGTTCTTCAATATGGCAGTGAATGCTGGACAATATCATCAAAGATGAAGGAGAAACTTGAGACAACTGAAGGATGCTGCGAATATCATGGATCGAGCATGTGAGCAATGATGAGGTCTTAGAAATGACGGATACAAAAAGAAAATTAATATTGAGCATCAGGAAGAGACAGCTGAAGTTCCTGGGACATGAAATGAGGAAGGAGGGCTTGGAGAACCTGATACTAACAGGCCAGATTGAGGGGAAAAGAGACAGGGAAAAACAACGGATAACATATTTGAAGGACCTTATCAGATGGATGATGGAACGAGGGTTGCATGGTGTAACAGAAAGAGTGCTAAGAGCCACCAAGGATAATGAGACGTGGAAAGCCATGATCGCCTACGTCCCGAAGAGACAGGGTACATAGAAGAAAGAAGAAGAAGGAGAAATGTACCACTATGCAGCAGGGGGATAGTTGGCAGTGTCTATTTGTAGTGCTGATAGGTGCAACTTCAGCCTACACAGTAGGATAAAATAGAGCTGGGAAAATATTGGCGGTTTGCTTGAGTTGGCTGTGCAAAACAAATGCTTGTCTAAATTTGCAAGTTGTGTGTAAGTTTTGAAACAAATCGAATGAAAAATGTGGAAGTGTAACACTGACATACACACACGTCGTCATCGTACTGCGGCCTTGGCCGAGATAGAACTTACTACATTCCTCCAGTATTCCCTGTGCATTTGGAACCCTGGCGCAGTTTATAGCGAAAGTCATAATCTTGTCACAAAGCTGAATACTCGCAAGGGCGTTTTTATTGTGACACCAACATTGGATGGGTTGCCACCAGGCCCCATCCCGTTATTTAACCCATAACCGGAGGGAAGTGACGGATTAATACCTTTCCCAAGGGTACCAGTGCTTAAGTGAATGCAACGTATTCAACTGGAATTCGAACTCGGCTCACCGATTTCTCTTTCCAAGAGGACATCCACTGCACCACAACGCACATCCGTCACTGGATGCTTACAGCGCCTGGACTTCCCCAAGCGGTCACCCATCTAAGTACTGACCAGGCTCACGTTGCTTAACTTCGGTGATCGGACGAGTACCGGTGTATTCAATGAGATATGCCGTAAGTACACACACGCTGACACACATCTTTAGGTTTATTTATATAGATTAGCCATTATCAAGAATTATTTTTTATTTTTAACTGAATACGTAGAGTTTATAGATGGCCATTATCTTTTTTTCCAAACAAGGTCAGAATGGTGAAACTGTATTCACTTGCAAGCTTAATCGCATTAGCTTGTCAGTCGTCTTCAATTAAACTTATATATATATATATATATATATATATATATATATATATATATATATATATATATTTTCTAGACATATTCTATTAAATATAAGAGACAATGAATGTCTATTATGTTTAATCATGAGCCGTTCTAAACGTCGTATTTTTGCTTTAATTTCAGTTGAAAATAAAGACAAAAATTCTCCAACATTTGGATAATTATTTATTGGTTTTCTTCTAAGCTTTCGGCTCACATGAGCCATCTTCAGAGAGGTAGTTTAAACTGAAATATTATAAAATCCACCATCACCGACGATTTTATTTTGTGTTGACATAAAACTCCGCTTGGCAACGGCAATAGTTACCAAAAATAATAAACGCAGTTCTTAAGTTTGCGATGCGGTTTTATGACGTCACACCGCGGGATAGCGCGAAATGACAACAAAACCATCTAGTCAAATGCAATGTAATATGTTATTTCCTGTTTTAAAGTTGATTTTATTGAGTGTTGGTTGTTTTGATTTGATGTACATAGCCTCCAATATCTGCAGGTTCCTCTTACTGTGTGTATGAGTAAGGATCACCGTATTGTTGACCAAAATCTGTCTGATATTACCTACATGTTTATGTTTTTCAGAGAAATGTTGTTTAATAGTACTCTGATCAGAAAGATGACATGTAAGTCTACGGGAGAGCGTGGTTGTGGTAAAACCAATATATGTACTAGGTTTTTGAGTAGTATCAGAGATGCAATCTCTGAATGGGCATGTAAATTGGTACACTACATTGGTTTTTTGTAAAGAATTTAGTTTAGTGCCTGTTGGGTTATTATAAACTATGAGGTCAATTGTTTTAAACTTTTTATAATATATAATGAGTTTAATTTGATTATTACTATCCACTGGTTTAACATTTCTACGTATTATGTTTTTGAGAGTTTTTAGTTTTAAAAACTCTCAAAAACATAATACGTAGAAATGTTAAACCAGTGGATAGTAATAATCAAATTAAACTCATTATATATTATAAAAAGTTTAAAACAATTGACCTCATAGTTTATAATAACCCAACAGGCACTAAACTAAATTCTTTACAAAAAACCAATGTAGTGTACCAATTTACATGCCCATTCAGAGATTGCATCTCTGATACTACTCAAAAACCTAGTACATATATTGGTTTTACCACAACCACGCTCTCCCGTAGACTTACATGTCATCTTTCTGATCAGAGTACTATTAAACAACATTTCTCTGAAAAACATAAACATGTAGGTAATATCAGACAGATTTTGGTCAACAATACGGTGATCCTTACTCATACACACAGTAAGAGGAACCTGCAGATATTGGAGGCTATGTACATCAAATCAAAACAACCAACACTCAATAAAATCAACTTTAAAACAGGAAATAACATATTACATTGCATTTGACTAGATGGTTTTGTTGTCATTTCGCGCTATCCCGCGGTGTGACGTCATAAAACCGCATCGCAAACTTAAGAACTGCGTTTATTATTTTTGGTAACTATTGCCGTTGCCAAGCGGAGTTTTATGTCAACACAAAATAAAATCGTCGGTGATGGTGGATTTTATAATATTTCAGTTTAAACTACCTCTGAAGATGGCTCATGTGAGCCGAAAGCTTAGAAGAAAACCAATAAATAATTATCCAAATGTTGGAGAATTTTTGTCTTTATTTTCAACTGAAATTAAAGCAAAAATACGACGTTTAGAACGGCTCATGATTAAACATAATAGACATTCATTGTCTCTTATATTTAATAGAATATGTCTAGAAAATTACTTGCTGCCTCGATATACTAAATATATATATATATATACGTGTGTGTGTGTGTGTGTGTGTCTGATGTAGCCGTAAGTTTTATTTTGTTTGTTTCGTTTCTCGCACTTCTCACTTTTTGAAATCTTTTATAGCTTCTTGCTTTCCTGGTACTTACGGTACCCAAAAGGTTAAATGCAACATTATACGTCACCTAATGTGTTTCTAAAACCTCTTCTTTTGTTGCATGTTCTTCTCACTAATGTTTGCTTAGATTCTTTCACTCCAAGTAACCTCTTACGTCTTAGTGGCATTATCGCCTTGATTGGAGAGAAACGATAATGCCATGTCGGCTAAGAAAACTTTTATTTCATTTAGACCCTCGGCCTCACAGTTATGTTCAACCACCAGCTTCCGGTCTTTCTAACTTCTTCTTTCTCACATTTTCTCAGAATCAATCTCCACTCTTTATTTTGTTATTCAGACTCGTCTCAAATATGTATTTATTCACTTTTTATAGTTTCAACTTTTGTGGCTTTTAATAAACCTCTTATAGATGAAAGAACAGTCTCTTCCTAGTCTTGATTGCTGAAAAACGTTCATCTGTCGGAGATGTGCGCATGAACAAGAACGGACGCGTATCCAGACACAGAAAAAATATGAAAATAAAACATTTAAATAATTAAAGGTTACTTTTTGTGGTGATAAAACCGGTTGGTTTATCTTATTGTTGTTGATCACAAAAGGAAGAAAAGAAAAAAAAAGAATTATTGGCTAATCTGCAACATGTCATATCTGTCAATTGCTATCTGTGCATGTATCGGCTTCCCTGTTCAGCAGAATTAAGTTACACGTATCACTTACTTTGTAATATTCCTCTCCAAGAAATTAATCTCCCAAATACAATAGCTCAACATATCTATCGTGGCAAATAGAGAACTAACGTTAGGCTTCATTTACAATTTCACGCAGATGCTGAAAAGCATGAACAGTAAAAACCAGCAATTATGTCTTCTCTCACTTGCCAAGCATTTTAATATATATATATAATTATTTAATTTTTAGTCATAATTAAATTAGACCAGTACACAGTGATATTAAAAAGTGTTCTGTACAATTATATTGTAGAACTTTTGAATATTTTTAATTTGTAAACGAGTTATTGTGCAACCCAGGTTTCTACCTTCCAGTGTCTTCAGGCGATTTACAATAACTGATTGTAAATCGCCTGAAGACACTGGAAGGACATGGGTTGCATAATAACACGTTTATAAATGCTATCTATCTATCTATCTATCTATCTATCTATCTATCTATGTGTGTGCGTGTGTATAGGGTAGTTATGGATGGAATAAAATTGCATATTCAAACATATTATTTTTAAAAACGACTCAATGCAAACTAGAGCGAATAATATTTACTTAGCGTTTATAACATAAATATGTTATAATATAACTACAAAAGTAGCTATTTTGTTTCGACACTACTTGTGTTTTATCAAGTGATTGCGCTGATTTGAATGTCGCCTTGATTGATGGGCTTTGGCTGGTTTTGAACCTTTTTAAACTCTTCAACCTGAAATCAGCACCATCACTTGATAAGACTCAAGAAGTGAAAAGAAATTGCTGCTTTTGTAGTGATATGATAACATATTTCTGTCATAAATTCTAAGTAAAAATAATATATATATGAAATGATTTGTTTGAACATTATTTTTGATCGATACTCATATTTAAGTAGATATTGTTTTTAATTAAACAGCATCATAAATTTATATCTACCGGCCTGACTATTTACGATAAATTTTTATGACGAAAAAGTGTGTCATTCGGCAGGATTCGAACCTGCGACCCCGATCCACATAAAGAAAGCTACCATGTGATCTGGCATGTCTTAGACCGCTCGACCACGAATGACCTTCGCTCTAAATGAGGTTTTAATCAAGCCTATATAACGCAATTATATAAAAATATATTACATTTGTTGACATTGCGATACATTTCGAAGCAGATATGGTTATTGCGATGAATCAAAAATTGTGTTTAGTTTCGTAAATCTTCGTTAATTTCCGTAATATATATATACGCTCTCATACCCTGATTGAGCACTCTGGAAGAATGGTAGACTTTGATAAACGGTAGCTACTCTGGCATGTACGCATCGCTCATTCTGTAATGAATTAGAGCACTCTGGCTATTGGGCGTGTATAATGATAATATTCACGCTAAAAAGTCTGCCTTCTTCTACCGAGCGCCCATAGCCCAGAGGTAGAATCGCCGACTGACGTCAATTCGGTTGTCGGGTTTCAATCCTGTGTTAAAAAGCAATCGGAGTTTGGAGTATAACCGTACTGATGAGCGGTGATACAGCGAAACAGATCTGTCTGCGGATGACTATATATATATATATATATAGAGAGAGAGAGAGAGAGAGAAAGTATTAGATAAGTGAATTGACGCCATTTTATATTCTAATTTTGGTGCATGCGCGGTGTTAGTTTATAATCCTATCAATTAGGCACCGAATCTGAGGAAAAGAGCACCATGATGCAATTTAATGCACCAGAAATTTGGAAACAGCAGACTGTACTGCTTGGCATTCGCACCCGAATCTCTAATACGAACATTTTCGAGTGTTTGAGTGTCAATATGAGAACAGTGTAAAAGATTTAGAAAGAGTTGGATGAGTCTAATAGTGATTATGACATAGAGGGATCACTAGTGATAGCAACGTTAATGCATACATGCATCTTTTCAAAGAATCTAAAACTCAACACAGAGGCCTACATCAAATTACTTGAGGAGACCGTGTTTCCCAAGGTAAAAGGGCGACTGCTAGAAGAACTTATGTCAGGCAACAGGACTCTGCACAATGCCACACAAGCAGGATAACTCAATCGAGAATGTCAGACAATTTGTAGGTCCACACCACCCTTTTCATCTGGCCCCCTAACTCCCCAGACTCCACATCCTTGCTTATTATGTGTCGTGGGGTGCATTTGAGAGAGAGAGAGAGAGAGAGAGAGAGAGAGAGAGAGAGAGAGAGAGAGAGAGAAAGAGAGAGAGAGCGAGAGAGAGAGAGAGAGAGAGAGAGAGAGAGAGAGAGAGAGAGAGCAGCAAAATTCAGAAGAGTTGCAGGAGATTCCGAAGTTCTCTGGAGGCCATGATTAAAACCATTGGCGAATTTATTGAATAAAGTTACTCTTCTGTATTTCAGGATATTTGTGTGTAATATTTGTAATGTATATATTAAAGGGAGATGACAGTATTATTTTCATTTTTGCTAAATTTGGACGCCAATTTATTAATCGCACCCTATCTATATATCTACATATATATATATATATATATGTATGTATGCTTCTATCTATCCGATTTGTCAGGAAGGTGACTACTTGATGTTATAGGTCTGAAGGAGGCAACTCCAGCATGTGGCACCTTTGAAAAGTACCTGAAAAACCATACCACAGGTTGACCCAAGCCTTGTGAGTGAAATTGGGTAGACGGCTCTTTCAATGATTGGGCTAGCTCGAAGTCACAAGTCATTGTGACAGAGGGTTTGAGTGTCCTGGCTTTGTTCAGACTGTTGTTCATGCTAGATAACACGTTCTCTTCCAGAAACTATAAGTAAAGTTCGCTCAGCATATTTGCAGAATTAACCACAGTTTGACTCTGTGGGTGTTGAACAAACACAAGTGTGCCTGAGCAGGTGCCTACAATGAGGATTATCCAGCTGCCCTGGTAGACAGGTATCCTCGAATACGAGTGGCTTGTCATTATCTATCTATCTATCTATCTATCTATCTATCTATCTATCTAGCTAGCTAGCTAGCTAGCTATATCGCATTGCGTATAAATATATAATAAAGTGTATTTTGTCAGCTAGGATTCTTTTAAACATGCATAAATGAATAATATCTACAAGTCCTGCCTCTCCAATCATTTTTTCTTAACTTTTTCAAATTTCGGAATAAGTTGTTTTTATATTTACATTGTCCGGGCTGATGTTCTCATCTTTGTTGTCATATTCACGACGTTTCAGCCATTGTACACACGTCTTCTTCAGGTGTTATAAAACAGTCTGAACAATGTAAATAGTGTAAATAGTTACAAAGTCTCATCTCCTGAATATAAACAAGAGTTGTTTAACGTTATAGGCAAAATTGGCAAGCTTTCTCTTTCAGTAGTGTTTTTATCGCCATTTTCCAGTCGTCATTTTACGCCTGTCAGCAAGTGTATCGGAAATAAAGATTTCTTTTTAATAATTTAATCCCAAGCAAGGCGATAATGTCACCAGAATGAAAATAGTTACAGGAAGTTAAAGAGAAAGAGAAGGTTTTAGTGGGGAGAATTCAGGAAAAGGAAAAACAAAAAACAAAACAAAGAACCGTTTTCAGGAAGACCGAAGAGAGTGACGTTGTATTAATATTTTTGAAGATTGTAGGTAGCAGAAAATCAAGAAGGCAGAAGGGAGTTCCACTAGTGAGAAGTGCGAGAAAATAAACTATTGGAACAAAACTGACGATTGCGTCTAGATAGGTGAACAGCAAAACAGTATTTTGTAATTTTTTTATTCTATTATCATCATTATAATCAGCAACAGCTACGTCTAAGGTTATGTTTGTAACGACGTAAAGCAATAGCGTTTTTTTTCTTTGTTTTTGTTTTATAGTGCATCTTGCAAATAATAATAAATAAGCTACGCATTTAAAGAGAAAGAACAAAAACTATTTTTGGTTTTGAAAACCGGTCAGAAGATATTAAAGATTCCATTTTTATGCAACGGTAAATAATGATTGAGACAAAAATTGACTTTCTTTTTGTTTGCTTTTCTAAGTTTTAATCGAAACTGTCCAAAAGACGACAACAGCAACAGTAAAAAAAAAAAAAAAAAAAAAAAAGCAATAAAAAGTAAAAAGCAACAAACAAGTCTTCTACCACAGCCAAATCCAAATATCTTAGGGGAATAATAATAAATAATTTCAAAATGAGAAGTATTTTCGCCAAAAGAGTCAATACAAATATATACAAATAATACATTAACAAAGAGACTTGCATTGAGGTCAAGGGAAGGAAAGGCTAAAAATGAATTGTTGGAGACGAGGACAGAGATAAAAAATACAGCCAGACAATAGATATAAACTCAAGCGAATGTAAATATGTTTTATGTGTTTTGTTTAATATATATATATATATATATATATATATATATACACACACACACACACACAGAAGGTGCAATGGGTAAATTAACGCCATTTTATATTTTAATTTTGCGCATGCGTGTTGCTTGTTTTTTTTATTTTGTTGACTGCACAGAATAGTAGAGTCAGTTGGGCAGTCTGTGACATCACAGACTGCCCAACTGACTCTACTATTATGGTGCAGTGGATATCGGCTCGGAACGACAAATCGGGGAGCTCAGTTCGAATTCCAGTTGAATTCCTTGCATTCACTTACGCACAAATACCCTTGGAAAAGGTATTAATCAGTCTTTTCCCTTCAGTAATGGGTTAAATAATAGGACAGATTGGTTTCTATAGCCTTGGCTAACAACCACTCTACCACAGAAAGCAATGGCAACCTACTACGGTATAATTTTCTGCCCAGTCAGTAATATCTCTTTCGAGACATGATCGCCTAAAGCATGTATCACATATGGCACTTAACTGACTGACCGGATGTGAGATAAAACGAAGAGGAGGCATTTCACTCTGCCAGAAATTTGGGAACGACATGCTGTACTGCTTGGCATTCACACCGGAAGCTCTTATACTAACATTTCAGAATGTTTGGGTGTCATTCTTAGGATAGTGGAGAGGATTCGGAAAGAGTTGGATAAATTTAATATTGATTAATGAGGTGTTTGGAGTGATCACCAGTGATGCCAATTCTATGCCTGCAGTCATCTTCCCACATTACCTCAAACTCTACACAGGGGCCTACATCAATTGCGCCGAGGAGGGAGTGGTGTTCTAGGTCAAGAGGGAAGAACTTATGTTTGGTAACAGTTCTCTGCACCATGCCACACAAGCAGAACTCAGTCATGGCTGTCAGACCACATCACCTATTACAACTGGTCACCTAACTCTCCAGACTGCAACTCCTTTTGATTATTATGTGTGGGGGTGGGGGTGAACGACAGACCAACAAAAACCGATTTTACTATCAAAGATAAAGGCAATTATTATGGCAACATTCACCAACTTAAGCAAGGAGACCGCCCAGAAGAGATGCATAAGATTCTGAAGTCGTCGGGGGTGGCGGTGGTTGAATTCAATGTCTATTTTATTGAATAAATTTGCTTTTTAGTATTTCAAGATATTTATATGTAGGTTTGATAAATATATCTGCTAAAATGAGATACCAGTGCTATTTTCATTTATGCGTAATTTAGACGCTAATTTATCTCTCGCACCGAGTACTTGTGTGTGTGTGTGTGTATACGCGCGTGAGTATGTGTGTGCGTGTGTGTAAGAGAGAGTGTGTGTGTTTTTGTGTGTATGCGTGTGTGCGTAAGGTTTATATAGGTAGCAAGAATTTATTCATATAGTTTTTTAAAATTAACCAACAATCTCTCTTATTCCACATTTTATTACATATTTTCAATTTCTGAGTGATGTTGTAAATGGTGGACGGACAGTTGTATCTCGGACATTTGTGTCCCAGACTATTGAGCACCGACAATTGCTTACCAGACAGTTGCGCGTTAGGACATTTACGTCCTTAGACAAATTATAATATAAATATCCCTGGATATTTGCGTACCTCTGGAAAGTTTTTGGATTTATTATATTTTCTTAAGAGTTGCTTAATTGCAAGCCAAATTTGAACTATTCTAAAAAGAAAAAAGATGGTTAACATAACATAATAACGCTAAGTATCCTCTTAAAAAGAATATAAATTTCGTAAAAGGAGGTAAATCACAACATTCATCATTTTTGATTAATTTGTGAAACTACAATAATTTTTAATGTTTGAAATATTTTTTAAACACTGTCGAGTTGTCATTACATTTATAACAAAAATAAAGCTGTATTTTTTTCTTCTATTTATTCCATTTTTAAAAATTTATGGTAATTGACTTTAAAAACTTCAAAAACTATCTGAGGTACGCAGTTATTCAGGCACGGATTTGTCTAGGGACGCAAATATCCACAAATATACACAATTGTCCGGTACGCAACTGTCCGAGTACCGTTGTATAACGGCATTGAAGTTATGAATAAATTGGCCAAAGTTCATGTTTTTTCTTACTATATTCAATAATCACAGTTATTCTGTGTGTTTGTTTGTGTATGTGTGTGTGTGTGTGTGTGAGAGAGAGAGAGAGAAAGAGAGGTACACAGAGAGAGAGAGTTGGAGAGTGTATGCGTGTATATAGGTGTTTGGTTAAAATTCAACAACAAACTTTCTTATTCAAACTTTTCATTATATATATATAGTTTTTGAGTGAGGTGTTGTAGATTCGGATTGAAGTAATAAATGAAAATTATTGTTCAATGTTCATGCTTTTTTTATTCAAGCACTTTCTACTATCACAGTCGTTGTCAAGAACGGGTATTATCAGTTTGGTAAGCAAGATCATTTGAGCAAATTTTGGTGTTTTTGATTGCTGGAGCTAATATAGATTTTCTTTTCCGAGTAGCTAACCATTAAGCTATCTGCTCATCCATATATATGTTTTCTTTTATTGAGTTAAGTAAATATTCGCAATATATGAATATGCTAAAAGCATTTCTAAAATGCACATTATTAATTAAAGAATTCTGCCAAAGTTTGGAAGGAAGGAAAGTTGGAGTCTCGGCGCCTAAAATTTCTTCCTTTACCAAATTCGAACAAAATGGATTTTCTTGTATTGGAAACGTCAACAAAAAGGACAAAATAAAAACCAAAAAGAAAGAACTAAATCCAAAAGAATCCGTTATCTTTCCCGTTTCCAGGAAGTCTGGAGTTCTTGCAAGAATCAGATTTCATTGTTATGTTTGAATCTGGATTCGAGTTTCCTAAACGCATCTTTATTTCCCAACCAACAGCACCAGTTTTTCATTAAAGTAATTCTATTGAACTCGAAATTGATGAAAATAGCTGACTCTGTAACTTATATGGAACCTTGACATTTCTATTTGAAATTTTGTTCAAATAATACTTGCTTTTTTGTTCTTTCTCTCATCTATCGGTAGTATCCTCATCGCTCTTCTCCGACCATCTTTAGGTGAACAAATGCTTTATGTAATATTTCAAGGAAATTAAATTTTAGAAATATATAGAAACTGGTATATTTTAAATGCGTTCAGAACTAATTATTAAATGAAAAATAATTTACTAAAAATATAGCTACATATTTTCGTGGTGTATCTAAAAGCAACAAACCGGAACATTGATTTATTAAAACTTCCAGTGTAAACATTGATATGTTGAATGCACCGCAGTATATAAACTCACTGAATTGATGGTGAAGTTGAAAAATTGATATTGTCAGAAAACTCAAGAATAAGCGCTGTTATGTTACAAACCAATCTCTCAGTTGGCACATGACAAAAACCTGATTTTAACATTTTTATTCTGGAATCTTCATAACCTCTCTTTGGCAATAAACTTGAGAAGATTCCCGTGAGGGTTTGGCTTATTGTGTGTGCTTTATTTGTACTTGGAGTCATTTGCCGAGAATAACAAAAGACAATATTAAAATAACTACACCATGCAAAAAGAAGAAAAAAGACATCAAAATAGATTAACCGATTCCTTTAGATTTCAACGTGGAAACATCTGGTTTAAGCGCAATGTTTCCCACAAAATGCAAAGAAAATGTTCTTTAGCATCATATTTCATATATTACATCTTAAAACATTCAGGATCTTCAAATCAGAAGATGAATTTTATAAAAGGAAACTAACAGAAGAGAGAAGCTATGTTGTGCATGGGTGAACTTCGGATGGTAGATGTTCATGAGGACAGCTATAATATATGTCTCGCTTGTTGGCTATTGTGAAATATGGGTGCATCCTTAATTTGCGCAATTCAGTAGTAGCAGCAACGGAAGTAATCAGCTGGGTACAACTAGAAGTCAAAGAAATAATAAAAACACTAACCGAACCATATTCGGTCTCTTTTTACACTTTTCATTTTCAGCGGCAGCTACCTTCAAGGACAGCTCGAAGAACCACTCCCAACCCTTGTTGCAAAAGACACGTAGCAGTCTAGGCAGCTTGAAACAGTTTCCTCGTACCATATGGGAACAAACAGAGAAGTATCTCTTGGAAATATCTACTCAAGGAGAGACCTCTGTTAAATAGGAAACCTAAATTTTTTTCCAGCAAAATACGATTGTTTAGCACTAGCTTTCGACTAAAAATCTGTTGATATTTGGGTGAGTTTATTTCAAATGCGCGCACACAAACAAAACTAGGAAATCCCTGCACGCCACTTTTTTTGTAACCGTTTCACCCCAAGCCAGACAGAACTGCCACTGGTGAGCAGGAGGTTAGAGAGAGAGAGAGAGAGAGAGAGAGAGAGAGAGAGAGAGAGAGAGAGAGAGAGAGAGAGAATAAAATGGTACAAGGCATGTTGAAGAAAATATAAGAGAAAGATGGGATTCAAGGAGTTAGAAGATGACAAATGACTTTGCATTTAAACTTTTGGAGATCAGGGAAGCAGGTATACGGAAGGGAGTTTCACAAACGGGAAGTGCGAGAAATTAAGCCGCTAGCAAAGAAGTTTCAGTTACATTTGACCATTTTAATGGTAAAAGTGTGGAACGCAGATGCCATCCCAGTAGAGTAAATCCATTGTGATCGGTGCACCAGAAAAAGAAGCTCGTCAGAACAAAAGCCGTTTAAAATATTTGTAGAAAGGACAGAAGGAAGTCACATCCCGGTGAGAAAGTGACTGAAGTCGACCTGCCAAATAAGGATCAATTGCGTTACAGATCCTCCTTCGGATTTTATTGAGAACCCCGAGATGAATAGCTGAAGCACCCGACCAGCATTAAGGATGAATTCACGAAAAATCTAGGAATATTTGTCCATAAAAAATGTATTTGCTTTGTTATCTGATAGTATTAGGAGTTTTCAATTTAAAATAATTAAAAAAAGAATGTCCTCGTTATATTGCAACAGTTGTTACATCAGCGTGCATTTCTTAACACTATTTCTTAATATACTTTACTTTTATTCAAACTATTATTCACAGCTTAATTGTTATAAATGGTACTATAGACATAACGAGTCGACAGAATATGTGCGTTGGGGTGCAATGGATAAAAACTCCGATTGAAAAACCGAAGAGCCGAGTTCAATTTCCAGTCGAATTCGTTTCAATCACTTACACGCAAATACCCTTGGGAAAGGTATTAATTCATCCTTTTTCCCTTCGAGATACGGGTTGAATAGCAGGGCAGATTGGGTTCTATATCCTTGGCTGGCAACCAGTCTGCCGCAGAAAGAAATGGCAAACTACTGTGGAAAGATCTTCTGCCTAGTCAGTCATGTCTCTTCCGAGACATGATCGCCCAAGCGTGTATCACTTAGGCTACTTAACTGACATTCTGGCCATCTTCACGTGTCCATTTTTTTAGTTGATGCATACTATCTATTGATCGTTGTGTTTTGTTCATTTCCGCTGTTTCCCTAAGTGGGCCAACGATTCGAATTCATGACTTCTAGATGACAGTAACACATGTTTAACTAAGGCTTATATCAATTACAGCATCATCTCTCCTGGACACCGGGTGTGTGTGTGTGTGTGTGTGTGTGTGTGTGTGTGTGTGTGTGTGTTTTAACACAAACGGTGTCAGGGGTGATAGTCCGGGTTGGGTAAAGGATATCAATATCTAATATCAGAAATGTCCGACATTTGATTATGATTTTGAATTCGTGCCGCTTTTGATAATTTGTATTTCGTTTTTGGGATGATGAATAGTCAATATTCCATAGAAGATATGGAGAGCCTTGATCACTTTTGTCCTGGAAGGACAAATAACGTAACAGAGGGATATAGTATTTTATATTTTATGGCAATCAAGTAAGAAAAAATAGATAAAACCAAAAACAAAACAACAAAATAGCGTGTATGTTTTAATATTGAAATGTTATAATAAAAATAAAAAATTAAAATTACTTTATAAAAAGCCCTAAAACCTTGGAAATTGTGTACTTGATTAGAATTGCAGAAATATGGAAATCCACTGATTCTAATGAAATAAATCTTTGTAATATAGGGTGTTCCATTAAAACGGATCGAGGTTAGCAGGACATAAAATGGTGTTATTGATGAAGAATTATTGATTTCATTATTGGATCATGCCATACCGATGTCGAAAATGTGTGCTTCCATGATACACAGCTACTGTAACAATGACTGTATTGAATAAGAAGTTCTCAGGTTGCATCATCTCTAGAAACAGTGATGTCAACTGGCCACCACGATCGTGAGACTTGAGGCCTTTAGAGTTTTTCCTTTGGAGTCATCTCAAAAGTAAGGTGTAAAAAGAAGTCAGTTTTTTCTTCTTCCGACAAAATCATACTTAATGAGATTTTCTATGTCTGCACACATTAGGAACACACCGAGTATATTGTACAATACACGAGCTTATGTAATTCAATATGCGGATGTATGAAACATCATGATAACCCAAGCCTTGAAAAGCAACAATACATGGAAATAATTCTTTTGTCTATACATCAATGTGTTTTTTTTTAATGAATGTGCATCACTTTCTTCTACTTTGAGGTGGAAAATAAAATAATATAAATGTGGATTTAAGCGCAGATAAATAAAGTCAATAATTTATGCATATGAGTTTGGATATTGTGCATGTTTAGACTTCTCTGAAAAGATTCGAATTCCATTTGAATCGTGACAAATGCGCAGAAACAAGCCCGCTTGTCCGTATCAATAATTCCAGTACATCTACATTGATTATTCTTATTCGGTATGTATTTGAGTGAATGCTAGACGCAAGTTAAATGAAATAACATGAATAATAAATAGATCAGAAAGTAGTTCGAAGAAAAAACCAATTTTATATATGTGCAAAAGTCTTCGGCGACCATTGTAATAAACACGTTCTTTAGAAATATTAATCTACGAGAATATTTTGCTAAACGCTGACGTATTGAAATCCTCAAAGTATTTAGTTATCGCTATCATTTTTGTCGAGATTTTCAAACTTCATTCAATTTTGCAAACAAAATTGACAAAATTTGAATAAGCTGATTTTTTTGGAAAGATACTTTGACGAAAACCCTACTTCACGGTTTAGTAATTTCTTTGATTTAATTTGATTTTATAAAATATCACGTAAAACAATATTTTTAAAGAAAATTTATTTTTTCTCTTTTTCTTTTTAACAGCGAAGAATTATGATTTCTTACTCTTGTGCATGCAACATACAACTAGGTACGCGTAAATATTTCTTTCTGTGTCTAAATTCCAAGTTTCTGAGCGTTTGGCCTTGTGTGATTTGAATATATTTCTCGCAAATGCAGGCGTAACTTGAAAATTGATTCTTGACCATTCAAAAGGGTATTAGGACGGTTGAGAAATAAACTTGATTTTCGTATATACAAATTTAAAAAAGTGATGTAAGAAACATTATTACATTTTTATTAGATAAGTATTTGTCAGTTCAGTCATCAAACTGCTTTAAAATGGTTAGATTATTTTTGCATGTTAAATAATAGAAACTGAAAAATTAATTTTACTAAGCTATGTACCCTCGAAATCCATTTGTGCTTTGTACCCCCGAAATCCATTTGTGCTTTGTACCCCCGAAATCCATTTGTGCTTTGTACCCCCGAAATCCATTTGTGCTTTGTACCCCCGAAATCCATTTGTGCTTTGTACCCCCTTACCTGTTTGTACTTCTCCTCAAAATTTGATTTCGAACAGTCAATGTATGGCTTTTTTAGAGAGGATGACGGAAGGACTAACGAACATCACAGAATTTATAGGTAGAAGATTGTTGTTATGTTTCTATTAAATCAAACTAAGTTTTGAATTTTTGGAGTGTTTTGTTTTTAATTTTTTTACTATATTTTCTTTTTTCTATTAGCATTAGTGCCATTCTAATTTAATAGTCAAGCAGCTTTTTTGTCTTTCTACGAATTTAATGACATGCGACCTTTTAAAATTGGCATACATAAAATTGCGGGTAGTGTAACCGATATCGGGGCATAAAGTGATATCAACAAGCTGAGTTCAAATTTTGGACTCGTTTTTCGCGTTCATTTTTGCACAAAAACACTTGGGAAAGGAACGAATTCATCTCTTTTCCCCTGTTTATTGGCTAAGTAACAGAATAAACTAGTCTCGTTATGTTTGAGTGACAATCAGTTTAACACTGACTTTCAAAACATAGAAAAATCAAAAGGAAAATATTCCACTATTTTTACGAAGGACATATCGTCATTCAAAAGTAAAAGAAAATGTGGAGAGTCATGATTGTACATCCTGAAGGGATAATTATCGCCTATATTCTGAAGGGACATGGTGTTTAAAAATGTATATAAATCATAAATCAGGATGTCTATTGAAAAGACAATTATTCATACGAGTATCTTCATTTCAGCTGTTTCAGTCTGAGACGTTTCGGCTGATGTGCTCGAAATCTGAGACAAATAATGTCCTTGTAATTACGATGAAACGGTCTGGTTAATTCAGGAAAATTGAATAAAGAAAAAAATCAATAAAGACAAATAAAACATAAACACAGCTTTTCAATAATTGTCAACAAGGATTCATATATCAACATGAGTCCTGCAAATACATGCCTGAACCACAAACATATATATTTGTTCTGGTTGAGTTGTTGAGAGTAGTGGTAGTAGTAGTATTTAAAGTAGTAGTAGTATTTAAAGTAGTGGTAGTAGTATTTAAAGTAGTGGTAGGAGTAGTATTTAAAGTAGTAGTAGTAGTAGTATTTAAAGTAGTGGTAGTAGTAGTATTTAAAGTAGTAGTAGTAGCAGTTCTTTGTCGTACAATGATATTGCAGTTGCTAAGGAAATATTAAAGAACTGAAAAAGTTTGTTAGAAACAAAGAAAAATGCTGAAATGTTACGTAATCTTAGTTTTATATGAAAGTGAATGCTAGACAGTTTCTTTTTAGAAGAAAAGACTTGAAGAACCAGAAATGTGGTTTTACAGAAGGATGCTGATAAGATCATGTTTTGAACATGTGAGCAATGACGAAGTTTTAGAGAAAATGGACACCAAAAAGAAACATCAGGAAAAGACACTTGAATTTTCTAGTGAAAATAATGAGGAAAGAGGTACTGGAAAACTCGATACCCCCAGGGTAGATTAAAGGCAAGTGAGACAGAGAAAAATAACAAAATAAAAAAACAAAAAAAAACAAAAACAAAAACGCATCAGCAAAAATTTAAGAGCTACGAAGGGCAGGAAATTGTGGAGAGCCATGATCATCAACGTCCTGAATACACTTGGGAAAGGCAGGAATCCATCTCTTTTCCCCTGTTTATTGGCTAAGTAACAGGATAAACTAGTCTCGTTATTTTTGAGTGACAATCAGTACATAGAAGAAGAAGAAGAAGAAGAAGAAGAAGAAGAAGAAGAAGAATGAGCTTGAGTAAATGGATGGTAGAGCAAGGTTAAGGAACAATGACAAAAAGAAAAAAAAGAGATATAAAGAACAGAAAATTGTTGAGAGCCATAATCGCCAACGTCCTGAATGAAGAAGAAGAAGAAGAAGAAGAAGAAGAAGAAGAAGAAGAAGAAGAAGAAGAAGAAGAAGAAGAAGAAAGTGGTGAAAATATAGAGCGGTTCAGAAATACTACAAGGAGTTGTCATATTCTCTTCTCATTATTGTTATAGCATTGCTGTCTCTAAACACCCAAAATGCTCTCCGAGAGGGCATTTTTTACATTTCGGAGGGAGAATAGTACTTTTAATAATGTAATTTTCCACCATTTAAGCGATATTGATGCAACCAGTCACCTAAATTAAGTATCTGGGATATAATCCTAAACTCAATTTCTTTTAGAATGATACAGTGAAGCGTATTTCTCGCAAATAACTATTATTGTTATTACCATGACAACCTTAGAGGTTTCGGGCGGGTGATGATAGTCAAATCTCAGCTTCTTACTGCAGCTTAAAAACAGATCTTTTTCCTGATCGCATGCGCAGTTCCGCACTAAGTAATTTTTTGTAGTTCTAAAATGCTGATATGTCAAGGAATTTTATTCATATGATTTTCGGTAGCCTTCTTTATTATACCCAATACCCTTATCACGACACGGTTAATCGCAGTCTTAAGTTTTGCTACATCGATTGGCAGGTTCATATAATTTGACAATTTTAGAAAATTTTCAGAAAGACTGAAATCCTGTATTCAATCACATCAATTAGTTAGTAGATTAAAAAAAATAATTTTATAATTATATACTGTCTATTTGTATTAATTTTTATGTCTGCGTGAATTGGGATATTCCGCATTATCGACATTCTTTTACCATTTGTAACATCATTTGGTCGTTTTTATTTTGATCTGGGAAATTAGTATCATTTATTATTACTATTATGTCATTTTTCATCATATTTCGATTTCTGCTTTGGTTTCACTACCAACCAAGTCTGCAGGGAGACCTAAGGCAGGTCGTGGCGTGTTGTTATGGCTCCATTTCATGTTTTTCTATCTTCCCTATGAACTCCAGCATTACATAGATAAAGTTTTCCTTAGTGTGTGGGCTGTACTTAATAAGACAATTTTTTGTATATCTCTGAAGCTGGGGTTTCCAGGGATTCTTTCAATGTGTTGTTTTGTTCCATTTTTTATCATTCCAAGTGCACCTACTATCACTGGCACAACTCTTGTTTTCAATTTCCACATTTTTTCTATTTCAATTTCCAGGTCTTTATATTTTGACAGTTTTTCAAATTCCTTGATTGCTATGTTACAATCCGCTGGACAAGCCATATCAATTAATAGACAAGTTTTCTCCTTCTGGTTTTTAACAATAATGTCTGACCTATTTGCTTCAATTTTCCTGTCTGTGTAGATGGTGTAATCCCATAGAATGGTGACATCTTCTATTTCTGTAACCGGTGCTGGGTGATGTTCATACCAGTGTTTGTTTACAGATTTTCCATAATGTTTCCACATTGTCCAACGTAGATATTGCCCAACTCTATCGTGGCGATTTTTATATTCATTTGGGGCAAGCACAGAACAGCCTGAGATTAGGTGGTCTATTGTTTCTTGGTGTTTATCACAAAACCTGCATTTTGGATCCATATTATTATGCATAATATTTGCCTGAAAGTTTCTAGTGAAAAGAATTTGGTATTGTGCTGCAAGAATAAAGCCTTCAGTTTCAGACTTTAATCCAGATGCACGTAACCATCGATGAGTATTAATTTTGTCAACATTGGATTTATTGGCACGTTCTGGATATTGGCCATGCAGATGTTTGTTGTTTCATCTGTTCAAGAGCTTTATCTTTGGCTTTCATTTTCATATTTTTTGCCGCAATAGTTGGTTCTTGGCTTCTGTTTTGTTTTTCTACAGAATCTACTAACTGTAAATCTTGTTTGTATTTACTGCCTTCTTTTATTATTGAATATTTTTTCTTTCTTTCTTCATGTTGCCTTACTAATTTTATCATCCAATCCTTTGTTGTTTCTATGTATGTTAGTAAGCCAATAGTTGTTGTCTTGTATGACAATTCCAGCTGAATAAGACCTCTTCCACCTTCTTTACGGGCTATGTATACACGGTCTACATCAGCCTTTGGATGATGCATCTTATGCTTAGAAAGAAGCTTTCTTGTTTTCGAATCCATTCGCCTGATGTCGTTTAGATTCCAGTTTAAGATGTTGAAGCTATATTAGACAACTGGGATTGCAAGGCTATTAATGGCCATAACGCAGTTCTGAGAATTCAATTCAGTTTTTAATATAATTCGTAGCCTTCTATAATACTCTTTAAGCACTATTTCTTTCATTTTTTTTATGGTCAATGTTTTCACTCTCATTTACACCTAGGTATTTATAAGCTTCTTCTGGTTTCAATTCTTTTATTGTTACAGCAGAGTCTAAGCTAATTGAGGATGTTTCTTGTATTGATCCACCTAAAACTGTAGCTTTAGCACATTTATTCAAATTGAATGTCATTCCAATGTCTTCGCTGAAGCATTTTACAGTTTGCAGAAGACCTTCCAGCTCATTATCATTTTTAGCATATAACTTTAAGTCATCCATGTAAAATAGATGGCTTATTTTCTTTTGGCCTATTTTATAACCACAATTGTCTTATTAAGTTGACTGGTTAGTGCTATTAATGATATGCATAATAGTAATGGAGAGAAAGAATCACCTTGAAATATACCTCTTTTGATGTTTATTTCATCTGACTTATAGGTTCCATTTATATGATTCATGTAGAGGGTTGTTTTCCATATAGACATGCACTGTTTGATGAAATTGATGATGACGTGTGATATCTTGTATATATTTAAAGTCTTTAAAATCCAGGAATGTGGCACACTATCGAATGCCTTACGATAATCTATCCAGGCAGTACTAAGATTTTTCTTGTACTGTAGCAGTTTTCCAGGATCATTTTGTTAATAAGCAATTGGTCTTCACATCCATATCAGCCACGTTTGTACCCTTTTTGTTCAAGCGGTATCATGTCATTTCTTTCTAAGAATAAATATGTCTGTTTTGTTAAAATAGATGTTAATAGTGTATATGTTGTCGAAAGACATGTAATTGGTCTGTAGTTTTTCGGGTTGTTTGTGTCACCATTCTTGGGTAGAAGAAATGTAATTCCTTTGGTCATCCATGCAGGAATTTTAGTGGGATCGTCAACCATTTCTTGAAGTTCTTTGGCTAGTTTTTTATGTGCTGTATTTAAATAATATAGCCAAAAGATAGGAATTTTATCTATACCTTGGAATTTCCAATTGTGTGCTTTTTTTAGTGCAAATTTAACACCCTCTTCTGTAATTCCAGCTCATGTCTGTTCTGGTTTATTTTCATTCGTTCTATCTCTTGTGCAATCCAATCTACTTCCTTGCTATATTCTTTAGGGCAAGTCCATATCTTTTCCCAGAACTGAGTAACTTCTTCCATTCTGGGGTGGGGGGGAATCTCACTTCAATTTTTTTTTTTACCTATTTCCCTGTAAAATCTCTTTGCATCGGTTTGAAAAATCTTGTTTTGTCTGTAAAATCTTGATCTTTTCTCATAGCGTCTTATTCTTTGGGCCTTCAGTTGTATTTTTTGCTTTTTTTTTCCTGAGTTGATAGGACTTCATTTTCATTTCTAATGTTGTATTTTCTTTCGACTCTTCTGCTTTTCCTAGTTCTTACATTTATTTCTCTACTCAGTTCATCCATTACTGATAGTTCACTTTTAAGTTGTTCGATTTATTTTTCTATTTTTCTTTTCCAAGATGGATCTGCGAGACTGCCTTGTTTTTAATTTGATGTTCAATTTTTTTGTTGCTGCTATTGCTGATGCATATATTGCTACATTGAGATTTGTATGAGTGTCTTCATCCAAGATTAATTTGAGTGCTGCATTGAAGAGTTTAATAGTTCGGAGGTTATGCTTTGATGGTTGTAATTTTGGGAGCTGTTCTTCCTCCATTGCAATATTTTGTATTTGACTTATACGGTTCTTGATTTCTTCCTTGGCTTCTTGTGTACTGTTCTTATTTTCCGTCAAATAATTATGTTCGATGTGTTCTGAACTCGTTTTATTTTCGTCTTTTAACTGACTCAGATCACACCTTTCCAGCACTTTTAAACTTACAGCATTATCTTCACAGTGATTTGTGTGTATCACGGTTTCTACATTATGACCTGTGGCTTGTTTGATGTTATTACTTTTTATTTCTGATTCTGATTCCGGTTCCTTTTCATATTTTGTTGATTCGTCTCTTCTGGTTACAATTCTTTTAATTTCATTAATTTCAGCCTCTGTCAATCGGTTATTACGAATAATGTACCTTCGTACATTGGCTAATTTATTTTCGTCAATATACTTTCTATTTGTTTGACCAACTTTTTCACGCCAAATGTCATATGTTTGGCGAGTCATGTTTTTTTGAGGTTTGAGTAACGCTTCATGAAATGCAGTCATAACGACTTTGTACTCCTCACGAGACCATTTTATTTTTTCTTTCTTTAAATATACGGTTGTAGATCTAGCTGGTGAATTTTCAGGACCATCATTAGGATTATCCTGGTTGTGGGGACCTGAAGATTCATTCTTTGTGTAGGAGTTTGTTCCTATGGCAGATTTTTCGACCTCAGATAGGTTCCCTCCTGAAGGACGGACTCCCTGTTTATTCACTGGAAGAGCCATACTGGACTTTTTATTTCTATTTGTATTTCTCATGTTTTTCCCACGAGTGACGCACGGGTCCAAAAGTCCACCCAAAGTTGCCCGGCACGTTGGGTAACGGTCTTTTACAAACAGGGTCCCGAAGCCTGTAGGGGGATCGTTTGTGACCTCATAATGCAGTAGCCATTCACTCCTCGGTACGATTAACACCTTGAGTTGTGGGTTGTTGTTCGGAGTTTTCCTTCTCCTAAATGGGCTGCCAAGCGACAGCTGACATAGACGCTATTGGAATTCAAAGAGAAAGACGCTGGTTAAAAAACAAAAACAAAAACAAAAACAAAACTTTGGCGTAGCAACGGCTCAACAAAACAAAACATCACTACCAGAGGATTTTGTTAAAGAAAGAAAAGAAAAATTAATGGAAAAAAGTTGACATACGTTTAAGTTTATTAGTGCTGTGAGATTTAAAATAAAAAATGTAATAATTTGTTCGTCCACTTTATATTCATTTATTTTTTCAATAAAGTCGTTGGTCGAAAATAGGGTTATCAGAATAAGATAAATTAAATAAGTAAATTAAATCAATAAATAAATAAAAATAAATATATAAATAAATACGTAGTCTTTCTATAAAATAATACCGTAGAAATTGTTTTTCATCGGATTTAATTTATTTTCTTGTTTTGTTTTGTTTTTTGTTTTTAAGAAAATTATAATAGTTAAAAAAAATTATTACGAAATATCGACAGCTAAAGGAAATATAAAACGGATGATTTTATTTATTAGGTTCATTTAAAGAACAAACAGATAAATTAAAATAGTAAAACAGAATTTCATAAAAAAATTCAATAAAATTAAATAATATACGAAGAAAAATTCATGCTTATGTTAAGAAAAAAGATTCATGTTTATGTTAAAAAAAAAAATTCGATAATATCTAAAGAAAAATTCCTGTTTATATTAAAACAGAATTTCATATTGAGAAAAAGAAAAATTCAAAGAGAGAGACGCTGGTTGAAAAATAACAAACAAACTTGGACGTAACGGCCGTTCAACGGAAAAAAAAATTACTTCACTGCACTTAGAGAGTATTGTTAAAAGAAAAAAAACTGTTGCTACCATCAATAGTCCTTGCAATAAAAATAATTAAGAAGATAAAGATAAAAATTCAAAATTTAATAGAAAAGAAAAAGTGGACATACCGTAAAATTTAAAAATAATAATTTGTTCGCCCACTGTATTCTGTTAGTGTTATTCTTTCATTAAATCCAACGAGAATAATGTTATCGAAAAATAAATAAATATATAAAATGAACGAATAAATATAAATAAATTATTACGTATTCTTTCTAAGAAAGGATATCGTACTAATTGTATCGAACAGTTTTTAGTGTTTTTCATCGTATTATTATTATTATTATTATTATTATTATTATTATTATTATTATTATATCATTTTCATCGTATCCCGATTTCTGCTAAGGTTTCACTACCTACCAAGTCTTCGGAAAAACTTAAGGCAGGTCGTGGTGTTATGGCTACATTTCATTTTTTTTTTCTATCCCCCAAAACATGGACAAACTTATTCGTAATGTGTGGGCTGTACTTATAAAGATAATCTTTTGTATATCTCTTAATCTGGTATTTCCAGGTATTCTTTCAATGTGTTGTTCTGTTCCCTTTTTTCCATTCCAAGTGCACCTACTATCACTGGTACTATTCTTGTTTTCAATTTCAACATTTTTTCTATTTACAAGAATAGTGCCAGTGATAGTAGGTGCACTTGGAATGATAAAAAATGGAACAAAACAACAAAAGAATCTCTGGAAACCCAGCTTAAGAGATATACAAAAAATTGTTTTGTTAATTACAACCCACACATTAAGGAGAACTTTGTCGATGTAACGCTAGGGATGTTAGAGGAGATACAAAAACATAAAATGGAGCCATAACAACACGCTACGACCTACCTTAGGTCTTCCTACAGACAACTGAATTGAATTCTTACAACAGAATTATGGCCATTAATAGCCTTGCAATCCCAGTTGTCAAATATAGTTTCAACATCTTAAACTGGACTCTAAACAACATCAGGCGAATGGATTCGAAAACAAGAAACCTTCTTTCTAAGCATAAGATGCATCATCCAAAGGCTGATGTAGACCGTCTATACATAGCCCGTAAAGAAGGTGGAAGAGGTCTTATTCAGCTGGAATTGTCATACAAGACAACAACTATTGGCTTACTAACATACATAGAAACAACAAAGGATTGGATGATAAAATTAGTAAGGCAACATGAAGAAAGAAAGAAAAAATATTCAATAATAAAAGAAGGCAGTAAATACAAACAAGATTTACAGTTAGTAGATTCTGTAGAAAAGCAAAACAGAAGCCAAGAACCAACTATTGCGGCAAAAAATATGAAAATGAAAGCCAAAGATAAAGCTCTTGAACAGATGTAACAACGCTGGCAAGCCGAACCTCTGCATGGCCAATATGCCAATAAATCTAATGTTGATAAAGTTAATACTCATCGATGGTTACGTGCATCTGGATTAAAGTCTGAGACTGAAGGCTTTATTCTTGCAGCGCAAAACCAAAGTCTTTTCACTAGAAACTTTCAGGCAAATATTATATATAATAATGTGGTTTCAAAATGCAGGTTTTGTAATAAACACCAAGTAACAATACACCATCTAATCTCAGGTTGTTCTGTACTTGCCCCAAATGAATATAAAAACCGCCACGATAGAGTGGGGCAATATTTACATTGGACAATGTGCAAACACTATGAAAAATATGTAAACAAATACTGGTATGAACATCACCAGCACTGGTTACAGAAATAGAAGATGTCACCATTCTATGGGATTACACCATTTACACAGACAGAAAAATTGAAGCAAATAGGCCGGACATTATTGTTAAAAACCAGAAAGAAAAAACTTGCCTATTAATTGATATGGCTTGTCCAGCGGATTGTAACATAGCAACCAAGGAATTCGAAAAACTTTCAAAATATAAAGATTGAAATAGAAAAATGTGGAAATTGAAAACAGGAGTTGTGCCAGTGATAGTAGGTGCACTTGGAATGATAAATAATGGATAAAAACAACACAGTGAAAGAATCTCTGGAAACCCTAGCTTAAGAGATATACAAAAAATTGTCTTGTTAAGTACAGCCCACACACTTTGTCTATGTAACGCTAGGGATGATAGTGGAGATAAAAAAAAACATGAAATGGAGCCATAACAACCCCCACGAGGTTTTCCCGCAGACTTGGTTGATAGTGCGATCATAGCAGAAATCGAAATATGATGAAAAATGACAACATAATAATAATAATAATAATAATAATAATAATAATAATGTAAAAATTGTCATAATAGAGTGGGGCAATATTTACAGTGGACAATTTGCAAACACTTTGTAAATTATGTAAATACTGTATGAACACCACCCATATTATTATTATTATTATTATTATTATTATTATTACGTGTAGTATCGTCTTGCCAGAAAGTAATTTTAAGTACATAATGACCAAGTCTCTTCCAAGGTTTACGAGTAAAAAGGCCACTGTATTGACATTTCTCCACAATACGTTTTCTACTCAGCTCACTAGTTGTTGCCACCCTACACGGATGTGTACGACTCTATCTATCTAGAATAAACGTATTACTTACTTATATCTGTGCATTGACATTTCTCCATGATGCAGCAGATCTGGCAACGAGAGATTCGATCTAAACTCACTACAGAGCACCAACAGACCCAGCGACGAATGATTCGTCTTGAACTACTATGAATTGACAACAGATTTGACGAAAAAGTATTTGAGAGTCAAACTCGCATCGAATTACAAACAAATTGTTGACAAAATATGTCAAAGAGTCAATTAAAAACTCTTCACGGATTGATAACTCAAGTGTCTTAGGTTCAACCTAACTACTTATAGAGTGGCGTTTCGGAAAAATATATACATACAATGGACGACTTCAAAAGTTGTGTGCTACAATTTTTTAAACAGCAAAACATTCAAGAAAAGTTCGAGAAGTTACAACAAAATATGGAATGCCAGGAACAGAGATTCGTGGAACTGTTAGAGCATGTTACTAAAGAAGAAAGTAACTCAGGCAAATCTAATGCATTCTCATAAGATTCAGTAATTAACTCAGTAGATGAATTTATTTATAAACCAGAAGATGAAGTAACGTTTGAGGCTTACTTTCGTAGGTATGAAGAAATTTTTAAGAAAGATTGTGAAAACTGGTGCGATGATAAGAAGGTTCGACTTCTGCTAGGAAAATTCAGGGCTGCAGAACACGAAAAATATGCAAACTACATTTTATCTAGGCAACCTAGTGAAGTATCGTTCCAGGATATTATACAAATATTAACTAAAATATTTGGACAACAAAATTAATTATTTAACACTTGTTGGGAATGTTTAATTCTTATGAAACCAGATGGTGACAATTATATGACTGAGAATTTTTGGTTAAACGAAATAACTCCTGATATTTATTCAAGGATTAACTGCACCATCAGACAAGGAAATTTGAACAAAATTACTAGCAAAACTTGAACAGGACCAGAAAATTACACTTCAAAAATGTGTCAGCGTATATTAAATCTAAGAGTGGACACAGCTAAAATCAAAACACGAGATATTTCGAATATTCGTGCAATTAAAAAGGAAAAGGAAGGAAAGAAAACTAATTTTCAGTTCAAGATAAATCCATGTTACGGGTGCGGAGCATTGCATTTAAAAACAATATTGTCCATTCAAACATAAAAAATGTTTTGCTTGTGGTTTAAAAGGGCAAAAATCTTCGCCCTGCAGGGGTAAAGTAAAAAATAAAATAAAAAAGAAAAATGTGGTACATTACACCAATGAAAACGCAGCAGCTAACGTCCAAAGAAAATATATTAATGTCTATGCAAATAGACTTAATGATTTAATTGGAGTAGATAGACTAAACTATCGCCCGGTTCACACTCCACCCACGTCTATTGAACAGGTGTAGAGGCTCATCCCTTGTTCCCTGTTAGGATGTGGTTTCCGGCTTTTTCTTTTCCAATCTTTTCATTCTTATGTAGCCCCTTGCACTTTAGTGGCATTACCGCCTTGCTTGGGATGATATGATTAAAAAAAAGAAAAAAAAAAGGAGAGTTATGTATACGCATCTGGGATGTTTCGTTTAGATAAAGAGGGCTTCGCGGATGATATTCTGTTCCAACCAGCATTTCTTTCTATGCAATCCAAATGATATCATGTTTTGCTAAGTCGTCTTGAGAGTTACAGTTTCCTGGAATTAGTCCCTAGTACACCGAGCACAAACGGGGCAAGTTTAAAACATCACCCAATAAACGCCGGGCCTAATTAATAAAACAAGAACTTTTAGACAAAACACGACTTTATTCATAAACATAGACTTCTTTTAGGGTGATACACTGACTCCAACGCTTACTTTAACAATTCGATGTCTTTTTGTAGAACGATTTGTCTTTGGCCTAAACATACGCCCGAGTTTCCGATATCATTTCTCTTTCCTTGAAGCATTCTTTTGACGTCTGCAAATAGCCAGTCATTGCCTGGGGCCAGATTTGGAGAAGAGGGTGGATGTGGAAGCAATTTGAAGTGCAAATAATGTAGTTTTGCCATCGTCGCGATCGACATTGTGCGCTGTCTTGGTGAAAGATCACTTTTTCTTCTTCATTTGCCACAAATTGGCGATTTCTTCCTTCAAACACACCAATAATGCTATATAATATTTGTTATTGATGGTTCTTCCTTTCTCAAGATAATCGATGGACGCAATACCTTGCGCATCCCAAAAGACGGAGGCCAAAATTTTGCCTACTGATGTTTGCGTCTTTGGTCGCTTTGGACGGCTTTCACCTGCTTATGACCTGCTTATGACTGCCGATTTGACTCCGGAGTGAAGTAGTGATTACTTGTTTCATCCATAGCCCATATTTATACATACAAAAACTTCTTCTTCTGGCGTTGAAACAGTTGCAAACACCACTCTGAATCGTCGACGCGTTGTTGTTTTTGATCGAATGTGAGCAAACGCGGCACCTACTTTGAAAACAGCTTTCTCATTGACAAATGTTTATGCAAAATGGGGAATACACCTCTTTCTAATATGTTCAACCCCTCTGCACAACTTTAATTTACGATCAGCCAAAACGGATTTGTGGATTTTTTTTGTGTTTTGAACAACTGTCGATTTTGGGCGACGTGAGCGTTCAGCATCATTTGCGTCTGTACGACCATGTTTAAAGTCAGTATACCACGTCTTAACCGTTGTTTCTGACGAATCAGAGTCCGAATAACACTCATGAAGCTATTGCTTAGCTTGAACGGTATTTTTCCTATCAGAAATCAATGTTTTATCAACACACGAAATTCAAATTTTTCTGTTGTTTTAGAAAATTTGCAAAAGTAGCTTCACTTAAATAACTGCAATTTGTAAACTAATAAACCGATTTTGTCACGTGCCATTTGATGGTTAGCACTTCATAAAAGTTATATGGATTTTTATTAGTGATGCCATCTATATGTCAGGCCCGGGACTTATTGAGTGATATGTTATGTGCTGCGTAGTATTTTTTTCCAACCATATCTTGTTACATTTGTATTTTTGCCTGCTTCGCATTCACGACGTTTTTTAAAATTTTTATTATTGTCGTGTGATTGGTTTTGATTCTTCTTCGGATGTCCATGTTTTAGACTTTTTTTAAAAGACACTTAACGGTTATTGATTAATTAGTTAATTCGTTTTTAGTCTAGTTACATACAGACTGTAGCAGTTAACTGACTATTTACTGAAACCCATCTTAATTCACCAATACTAAACAAATACATGTTAACACCTCCAACTAATTAAGATCAGAAGCCATGCGTTTATCAGGACAGTTATTATTATTACCATTATTAGATTTGTTATTCTCTCCACCCTTAGATGTTTCGGTTGGGTGATGGTGATCATATCGCAAATCACAACTTAGAGGCAATATGCTGCCACTTGTGTTCTCCCGATATTGACTGGTATCACCAAGGCATTATACTAGGCAGAAATATTCCTGTGAAATCACCTTGAGTTTTTCTGTCGGCAAAAGATAGAGCTTGGTTCTAAATTGACCCGTCAGGTCTTGATACTTCAATATTTTCGCCTGCTTCACCTTCAGGATGTTTTATCTGAAAGTACTATAAAGTCTATTAGGATTCATTTATACTCTTGTTCACAAGTGGGGTGTCAGTACGATTGCTCTCTAAGCGCTGATCAGTCAAGATGATTGTATTGCACATTATATATACTTGCTCATTCGTGATTATTGACAGTGGGGAAATCTCATATTACTACTACTGCTGCTGCTACTACTACTACTACTACTACTACTACTACTAATAATAATAATACTTACTTGTATTCATTGAGTAGTAGCTATTAGATTTTAATGGAAGTTAAGATTCCTCAATATTATAACAGACTTCAATTTACTTTTGATGATTTTCAAGCCCTTCTTTCCTCATTATGTGTCGTAAAAATTCAAGATGTTTCTGTTTTTGGTAAAGCGCCATTGTTGTTAAAAATGAGATGTCAGCTGAGGCAATTATCAGTTTGACAAATGCTAGAGGCATACCGAGCTTGAGTTCAATCTAAAAATGTTCATGTTTGCTTCGCACTTACCTTCTACAGAAGTTAGAAAAAGAAAGTGAAAAGAAAGGACTGAGCATAAACCTCATGTTTAGTCATCAGCAAAATAAGGAGACCAATATGCCAACTGCAAATCGAAGAATCTAAAATAAAAAAAGTAAAAAAATTCAAATACCTGGGAAGTGCTTTGACAAAAGGTGGAAAGTGCGACATGGCGATCCAAAGATGCATTAGCATGATCAAAGACGCATTTCAGAAGCTAGCCAGAGTACTGAAAGATAAGAAAATCTCATTAGAAACAAAGAAAAGAGTGCTGTATTGCTGTGTGATATATGTCCTTCTATATGAAGCTGAATGCTGGACGATTTCATCAAAGATGAAGGAGAGGCTTGAGGCAGCAGAAATATGGTTTTACAGAATGATGTTGAGGATACCATGGACAGAGCACGTGTGAAACACTGAGGTGTTGGAAAGGATGCAAACGAGATGAAAACTAATACTAAATATCAGGAAGAAACAAATGAGGTTCCTGGAACACGTAATGAAGAAGGAGGGCCTGGATAACTTGATACGCACAGGTCGGATAAATGAATAAGGAGCGACAGGGATAAGGAGAGACAGGGGAAAGCAGCATGAGACATACTTGTTAGGCATGAGCAAATGGTCGACGGAGCGGGGCTTAGAAGAGATACCAAGAGAAAAATTATTGAGAGTGAGAGGAGACTGAACCAAGTGGAAGTTCATGATCGTGTCCTGAAGAGACACGGCACAAGAAGAAGAAGAAGAAGAAGAAGAAGAAGAAGAAGAAGAAGAAGAAGAAGAAGAATTGATCTTGGGAAAGGCGGGAATACTGTTTCATCTAGTGCCAGCGCTTCGACAAACACATAATTGTCAGAAGAATTACACTTGGCCATACTATTATCTAAGTTTTCACTTTCTTTCATTGCCTTTTCTTCATTTGCATATTTCTTTTCATTTTAATTTAAACAGATATTTTGATGTCAATTTCTGAATTCCTGCCTGCCGTTTGCACAAGATCTTAAAAAACGTTGCCCACTGTCTCTCCCTGTCCCTCTTGCCTTCAAAATGTTCTGGGAAAAAGGTCTGTGCGTTGTGGTGCAGTGGATATCTACACAGAACGACAAATCAGGGACCGAGTTCGAATTTCAGTTGAACTCCAGTTGCATTCACTTGTACACAAATACCCTTGGGAAATGTATTAATCCGTCTCTTCCCTCCAGTTATGGGTTAAATAACAGAACAGATTGGCTTCTATAGCCTTGGTCGGCAACTAGTCTACCGCAGAAAGCAACCTACTACGGGGTAATCTTCGGCCCAGTCAGTTATGTCTCTTTCGAGATATGATCGCCCAAAGCGTGTATCATGTATGGTACTTAACTGACTGAATGACTGAACATTCTGTTGGTTAACCTTCAGTCAGTTAAATGCCATACATGATAAACACTCGGGCGATCATGTTTCTTTCGATTCATGACTGACTCGGCAGAAGAGTTTCCCTCAGTAGTTTGCCATCACTTTCTGCAGTAGACTGGTTGTCAACCAAGGCTACAGAACCCAATCTGTCCTGCCATTCAATAGGAGAAGAGATAAATTAACACCTTTCCTAATAATATTTAGTGTAAGTGAATACAAATAATTCAAATGGAATTCGAACTCGTCTCTCTGATTTCTTATTCCGAACTGATATTCATTACCCCACAACGCACATATCATCTTCCGCTACCTTGCCGTTCTTGTAAAACAAATCTTCGTCGCTTAACAACCTAGTCTTCTGTGAAGCGGTCTTTTTTATTTTTGAAAATTCAAGTTCATATATCCAGCCTATGATCATTCTGTATGATAATTATAACCTTGGAACAGAATTGTGTTCCGGCATCATACGATCTTTCCCCTTGACACCGCATCGAATACCTGAGATGTCGTAGTACTGAAATCTTCGCTCAAAATAAAATGAAAAAGATAGATAGATAGATAGATAGATAGATAGATAGATAAGGAACAGACTGGGATAGATAGATAGATAGATAGATAGATAGATAGATAGATAGATAGATAGATAGATAGATAAGGAACAGACTGGGATAGATAGATAGATAGATAGATAGATAGATAGATAGATAGATAGATAAGGAACAGACTGATAGATAGATAGATAGATAGATAGATAGATAGATAGATAGATAGATAGATAGATAGATAAGGAACAGACTGGGATAGATAGATAGATATAGATAGATAGATAGATAGATAGATAGATAGATAGATAGATAGATAAGGAACAGACTGGGATAGATAGATAGATAGATAGATAGATAGATAGATAGATAGATAGATAGATAAGGAACAGACTGGGATAGATAGATAGATAGATAGATAGATAGATAGATAGATAGATAGATAGATAAGGAAAGACTGGGATAGATAGATAGGGATAGATAGATAGATAGATAGATAGATAGATAGATAGATAGATAAGGAACAGACGGGATGATAGATAGATAGATAGATAGATAGATAGATAGATAGATAGATAGATAGATAGATAGATAGGAGTGGACAGTTGCATAATTTGTTGTGGAATTAATCAGTTCTTCATCACAGAAACCTCATCAGTGACAGAGGCCGAACTGTATGATTAATGATATCCTTGAAGACTTTGGAATTGATAGGAGAGCAGAATACGGTTAGGAGAAAGCTGGATTCGGTCTATTGTAAGATCCCAGCTGAATGAAACGCACGCTGACGAGGTCCATCTCTGAACCCGTATAACGGAATAGAGTTCTCATGCGTCTAATATCAACAATCAAGTTGGTAATAACACCAGCAAGGTGACTTGTTGTTATGCCGTTTCATAATTAAAGGCGTGAAAATGCCAGTGTAATTAGTTTCATTTGAAGTAGATTTACGCTTTTGTGATTTAATTAAAAACTATATTAAAACCATTATGATCAAAATGAAATAATAATACCTAAAAGAAATTTAGTTTCGGCTAATCCAAATATCGCAGAAAGGAATGCAGTTAAACATGATATTTAAATGTATATCTAAAATAAAACAGCTTTTAGGAATAATAATAATTTGTTTGTTACAGCTACTCTCCTACTAGGAGAACATTACTCACTAGTTTCGCCGAGGATATTGAAGATATGCTGCTAACGTAGCGGTTATCGGTGCGAAAATGTTGACGGTGATCCGAATCTGTTGCGTTCATCTTTGAACAAATATCCTTCAATCTTCCCTGTGAGTGTTAGATTCTTTAAGCCCTCTATCCTTATTATGCATCCCAGTAATCCCAACCGTATCTATCTGATTATACGTATATGTGTCTTTGTCGTTATTATTTCCTTAAAGCTTCCAAATTGCTAATATGTTCGATGGTATTTTTCGAATTATTCTGAAGAAGAACATTTCTGTTGTGCAAAGTCTCCTCTTCATCTATGAGGAAATTTTCCAGTATTCACAACCTTATAAGATGATTGCTATTATACCAAAATTCAATATTCATGACACTATAGGATGATTGATATTATACGAAAGTTCAGTATTCACTGCCCTATAGATTGATTGATATTATACCAAAATTCTGTATTCATAACCTTATAGGATGATTGATATTATACCAAGATTCAGTATTCACTACCCTACAGAATGATTCATATTGTATCGAAGTCCAGTACACTTTTGTTTGTGTTTCCTCAAATGTTAATATTTGTTAATACTGTCTTTAAATTTTGCAACACATCTTTTACTATTCCATCGAATTTCTCTCACAGCTTTCGTTATATTTTATAATTTCTAATAATTAAATGACTAAACTTGCTTGATTGTAGAACATAATCTCTGTCTACTTTTTATCTGTGTAATTGTTCTGTATTCACTGTGATAGAAGGATTGATTTTATGTATCGGTCATCATTTACTATTCTACTGCCCCTTTGGATTTGTGTGCCACATTTTTTCATCAAACGTTACACTTCCCAGGTAATTACATTAAAAAAAAATCATTCCGAGTATGGCAATGAATCTTCTAAGACGCAGTAGGTTACAGAGTATGAAAGAACTTGAGAAAAGGTAAAACATTTTTAAGGAGAGAAAACATTAAAAGAAATTACGTAGACAGAAATAACGCTTGACCCTGTATTTAAATTTTTCAAGATTAAACTTGATTGGAAAGCAAGAAGCATGCAGAGAATTCCAAGAGCGAGAAGTGCGATAGAAAAAAATTGTTAGAATAGAACTTTATTCTAAAACTGTATGACTAGTATTCCTTTCTGAAATGAGTACGTTTAAAAAGAAGTTTATGTTCAGAGATGAATATAGATTGTGTAAAATAAACATTTTAGCCCGATCAGTTTTTATATGTTTGTCGTTTATTGTACTAATTCATCAAATAAAATGCTCTTGGATTAGAAGATTATCAAAAGCTATTATATTATTATTTGACTCCATACTTTCTAGCCAACTTTAATCTGCAAAAAGTCAAATGTAATGTTAATCGCTACCTGCTGTCTTTCTGATTATTTTTTCTCTTTCTGCTTATTATTAATGTTTCTGTTCCTAATTCTTCCACCATTTGTAACCTCTTGTGTTTGAGCGGCTTTACTTAGTTTGGGGCAAACTGTATTAAAAAATACACACACACATATAAGTAAAATATAGCTTTAAGATATATATATATATATATATATATATATATATATATATATATATATATAACGGAAATTAACGAAATTGGTTATAAACAACCGACAATTTGAAATAATTTATTTGAATATGAATTTTGATCGATACTCGTATTTAAGTAGATATTTTGTTTATAATCAAACAGTATTATATATTTGTTTCTACCGGTCTGATTATTTACGATAAATTTTTGTTACGAAAATGTGTGTCATTCGGCAGGTTTCGAATCTGCGACCCCTATCCACATAGCCACTATGTGATCTGGCGCGTTTTAGACCTCTCGACCACAAGTGACGATCAGTCTAAACGAAGTCAAATTAAACCTATAACACAATTTTCGATATATATATATATATATATATATATATATATATATATAATGTAATGTGACCAGATTTAAACGTGATTTTATTAAGTGTGGGTTGTCTGGAATTGATGTAGATGGCCTCCAATATCTGAAGGTTCTTTTTACTGTGTGTATCAGTGAGGATTATTGTGTTGCTGACTAAAATCTGTCTGATATTACCTACATTGCTATGTTTTTCTAAATGTTGTTTAATTGTACTCTGATCAGAAAGGTGACATGTAAATTGCATTTAAATATATGGTTCTGTTATCATTTCGAGCTCTCACGTGGTGTGACATCATAGAACCGCATTACAAATTTACGAAATGCGTTTGCTATTTTTGGTAACTGTTATCGTTGCCTAGCAAAGTTTTATTTCAACACAAGATAAAATCGTCGCTGATGGTGGATGTTTTTATGTTAACCTCTCTGAAGATGGATCATGTGAGCCGAAAGCTTAGAACCAACTTAATAAAAAATTATCCAAATGTTGGAGAATTTTTGTCTTTATTTTTACCTGAAATTAAAGCCAAAATACAATGTTTAGAACGGCTCATGATTAAACACAATAGACATTCATTGTCTCTTATATTTAACAGTATATGTTTAGAAAATTATTTGCTGCCTCGATACACTATATATATATATATATATATATATATATATATATTAAAACCTTGAATAAGATCTCGCTAATTTTTCATAAAAAGTAATGTCTTATTTACAAAAAATAGTAAAAAAACATGTCGCTAAAAATATTATTGAATTCCAAAAAAAAATGATACGTTTTTTAAGGATAACCCTAACCCTCATCCATCTGCATAAAAATGAAAGTGCTTCTCTCCCAGGCCACGTAGCATCGATCGGAACAATCCATAATCAGACGGGTAAATGTCTCGTGAATACGGCGGGTGGGGGAGGACTTACCTTTTAAGCATTTCCACGTAGGTTTTCACTTGTTTTGCAACTCGTGGCTGAACATTGTCAAGTTGCAAAATCACTTTGTCTTATCTCTACTCGTATAACGACCGTTTATTCTTAAATGCTTGGCCTCAAACCAATCAATTGTAGTCGATAGCGATCATACGTGATGGTTTTGGTCGGTTTGATCAGCTCAAAATAAATTACATCCTGCTAATCCCACCAAATACAGAGCAGAAGCTTTGAACCATGGATATTCGAATTTGCTTATGATGTTGATGCAAGTCCGGACTTATCCCCACTATCTTCTATGCTTAGGGTTATCGTAGTGTATCCGCTCTTTATCGCCGATCACGATACGATGCAAAAAACATTTCCTAGTACGACACTAAATGTCCTTTCTTTTGAATCATTTCTAAGGCTTTCAAACGTTTCGAAACTGTTGCGTTATCAACTACTAATGATTCTGCAAGTTCAGTTCACGCCTGACATGAATCTTCATGGAGTAGTGAGTCGAAGTTGTCGTTTTCAAAATTTTCGGTGCGCCTGAGTGTTCTTTATCTTCAACATCAAAATCATTATTTTTGAAGCGACAATTTGAAATGTATGTTGACCGGGCTTATCTCACGATCTTCTATGCTTAGTTTTTCCTAGTGTAGAAACTAATCTCTTCATGTTGTTTCCGATAGAGTATGGTCATCGTAAGTCTCAACAAAAATTCTGTGTGCTTCAGCTGCATATTTCTTTTGAATAAAGCAGTGCAGTAAATTTCCCCGCAAATATACTTTCTTTGGCACGAAATCTGACATGTTTAACGCTATGAAAAACAAAGTTGTTTATACTTCGGTAAAATGACATATACTGAATGTCAGGTTTGCTTATAGTACTTCCTTATTGATGCGTTGCCATCTGAAACTACACACACATTCTGGTAACATCATCTGCTTATTTAAGCAGCAAAAACTTATTTAAGGCCCTAATATATATATATATATATATATATATATATACTAAGACGTGCACTACCAAAGTGCACCACCAAATTATTTATATGTTAAAAGATCAGAATTTAAGGTGGTGAAGGGCCATCTCTTCTAGGTCTTGTTTTGAATTTTGGCATCACCCTGTATATATATTTATTGTATTAATTAAACCTTGCTAATATGTATGTGGTCAAAACATAGTGATATCCGGATTTTAAATATTATAGCTGTTTGTTGGTCTATAGCACCCCATGGCTATTTTGGTTAGTTTATAATGTCTGATTAAATTTTCTAAAACATTTTGTCTCCAGAGCAAAAAGAAAATCAGTTTCAACGTGTATATATTTTCTCTTTGAATTTCTGGCATTAATCAATGAAAGCGAAACAAGCTAACACTTAAATCCAAACAAACAAATTGGCGAGATTTAAAGGGATTATAGACTTAGTTCTATTAAACAAACTCATATTATAATTCTAAGTATGATAAGTACTTTTTTTATGTCTTTTATAATTAGGTATGATTAAACATTTGATAGACGCCTTCTATCTTCGGTATGATGATAAACTACACCCGGTAGCAAGGCCTCTGATTGGGATATCGAACGTTTTGAGGAGCCCACAACCATCTCTTAATTGCTGTTGTTTCTGATATTAGTGGTAGCACTTGTTAGTCAAATAGTGACCCCCCAAACAAAAATCAGCAGTAAAATGAGCAAAAATATATTTATATAGAACAATGACAATCAGAGCAACATTAAACAAATATTGTTGTGTCCTGGCTCGTACAATGTGACATCCGGTCGCCCAGATGTATAAAAGAGAACAGGCGATTAGCACGGGGATTTGTAATTATCAGGGACTAACACCTACTACTGCGAGAGACTGTAAATATTGTATATACATCATATATCTTGGTTGTACCACTCTGTTAACAAAGTAGTTTATCTACATTTCTCTGTGTATCTCTTCATTCCACGATGCAACAAATACAAATTACATTTTATAGTATATAAATTTTGGCATTAAATAACCCATAGAGATTGATATGTCACAGAGGTTGATATGCCACTAAACAAAATCAACCAGCCAAAATCCAAATATTTAGATTTTGGCATTAAGTAACCCATATGGGTTGATATGCTACAAAACAAAATCAACCACCCCAAATCCAAATATTTAGATTTCGGCGTTAAATAATCCATAGATGTTTTGATATTCCACAAAACAAAATCAACCAGCCAAAATTCAAATATTTATATTTTGGTATTAAATATCTCATAGAGGTTGATAAGCCACTAAACAAAATCAGCCAACCTCAATCCAAATATTTAGATTTTGGTATTAAATATCCCATAGAGGTTGATATGACACTAAACAAAATCAAACAACCAACTCTAAAACAACCTTTTTTCGTGTGTGTATGTGAGAATACAATAAGAACAGCCCTCTGAAGTTGAGTGAAAAGGTGCAAGAGAGCGTTCATTTTTTTTTTAACAATAACGTCGTTACTATACACACGAGAGTGCATAGACTGATTCGCTTTTTACGGATTATCAACACATTGCAGGTTATTTAAAGCCAGAAATATTTGTAGCTTGTAAAACATTTTGGTGGGAAGGAGGTAATAATGATTTAGTTATACATTTCTTACTAAATAACCCATAAGTGAAGAAGAAGAGATGGATTCATACTTTTCCAAAGGCATTTACGCATAAGAAAATATAACAAACAATTAACAGTTCAGGGTATTGACAAGAGAAAAATAACCCGGAGGAAATAAAAGGACTTTGAAGTGTCCACTGATGATAACAGTTTGTGGCTTCGTTTCTTTGTACGATGAACATTTAGTAAACAATATATTTCAAGGTTTATTCGCCAACATTGCACGCAGACCCCAACTGATGTCAGTATCGTGTAATGTGCCATCAGTTACAACTTGCGCGCTTGTTTTTGGTGTTTCTTCTTCTTCTATGTGCCCTGTCCCTTCAGGACGTAGGCGATCATGGATCTCCACGTCTCCCTATCCCTTAATGCTACGTAGGTTTGGAAGAATGTTTCGCTCATTTTATTTCTCTTTTTGCTGGAGGAAGGTGACATTTTGTTCCAGAGGGATAATACCCGCCCTCATGAAGTCTATACTACTCAACATGCTCTTGAATATATTCGGCAACTTTCTTAGCCACTACGTCTTCTGTGCTTGTCTCTTGTTGAACGTGTATGATGCAAAATGGGATGACGGTAGACCCGTTAGATTAGCTTACCGACAACTCAAACCAAACATATGAAAGTATATGAACCTTTCAGCAACATGTTATATAAGTGAATGTGTACACATGTAAAGCTGTATGTATGGGTATATTCATGTGTTCTTATGTTTATCAATATAGACGAATATTTTTATTTGGACTTAAATGCCAGTGAGCAGATGGGATACTGAGCGCCTGTTATTCTTTCAATTGAAAATTATTGGAATTTTTAATAACAAATTTTATGGACTTCTATCCAACTTCAAAGATGCAATTTTTATGACTCTCATAAACTTATTTCTTTTTGGCGCAAAGCAATTGCCATATATGAGCCTGAATAGTTGTTTCATCACCGAGTATAAAAACTTAACTATATTAAATAAACCAAAATAAATAAAAACACTAACAGCAACTTTATTTTCTGTAGAAGAATGACAAGAAAAAATATTCAGTCGTTGGCTAAAAAAACAGCAGCTCTCCTAATCTCTTTTGATTGTGAATAAAATTTCCATTCTTAAATAGGCAAACTGAATTTAACTTATTGACTTTAACGGTCTCAGAACCAATGTTATCACATAATCATTCTGATTTTTACCCCGTTGCTTTGTTATTTTCTTACTTAGCGCATGCCTTAGACAAATAATAGACCCTTCTGTTTGATTGCGAAGAAAGACGAAATGAATATATATCAAAGACACCGTTTTGGTATTAGTGAGAAAAAGAAAGGATAAATGATAAGCAGTAAGAAAGAAACAAACTGTTGTAGCCTTTAAAGAGCTTACAAACAAATAAGGTGATACTCGAGTGAAAGAACAGCATCTTTTGCGTAGATAAAAGAAGAAAGTTTTTTTTTTGTAAAAAGGATACACGACGGTAAGACAGGGAATCTGGTGACAGACTAGTAATTGCCAAAGCAAGGGTATTTATTATCTTCCCACGAAGACAGGTGTGACACAAGATCAACTTATGTGAACATTCTGAGCCCTTAAGTTCAGCCAAAAATATCCCATAGACTCAGCTTAAGGCTGGGTCGGGCTCTTGTTTTTTCGACCCAAACGAGACTTTATCCTTCGGCGGAGCCTCGCTTGGGTTCCTCTCTTATCGAACGCAGAGTCGTGAACATGGGAGTACTTTCCCAGGACTGATCGCTCAATCCGTAAGCAATATTTGTTACAAAAGCATGCAGGTATTTTCCTTGCTCACTATGTATGGTTACAAATATAGTCAGTCCACATAAGCGATAGGGAGTGTGGATCATTCCATCACAAGGCCTCCCTATGAGCTACTTTTCCCATGAAATTTTGTTCAATACCTTTTCTTTTTTGGGTCAGGACATAATTGTTTAACATTTTTCCCTCTTCCTAACACTTTTACGTCTCACAACAAACAAACAAACAAACAAACAAACAAACAAACAAACAAACAAACAAACAAGAGATGATATAGGTGATATCGCTTTCAAACTTTTAGCTTCAGCGTGAATGAATCGGAAAACTTTGCCAAATTTTATTCTTGTTATTTGTACTTCCTTACTTCTTAAAATAACAACCTACATTCATATCTATAATTGTTGTTACAATATTTTCTTGAAGTCGTTATGATCAAATTTTCTTGAAGTCGTTATGATCAAATTTTCTTGAAGTCGTTATGATCAAATTTTCTTGAAGTCGTTATGATCAAATTTTCTTGAAGTCGTTATGATCAAATTTTTAACAATGCAACTGGAGAAATTCCACGTGTGTTTTCTCGTTGTGGAACTCGCAAGGAACTCGTTTAACCATTAACCTAGGAATGAAGATTCTTTAAAAAATAGGAAAACCGCGACATTTTCACAAAAACTGTTAGTTATCATTAATTTGTGATTAGCACTACTTTCATTTTTAATTTCAGCTACTTTTTACCGCAGCTATTTATAAGGTCATTGACGATGGTTACTCAACTGCAGATTGAAATTAAAGAAAGCATTTTTGACGAGACTCGATATCGCACTCCTTTTGTCTCTGGAGCCTTCCTTAGCTGGATAATGTTTCACTAATTAACCGACAAAGTCAAACGTAATATTATTCCTTCTTTCATATTAGTTTAAATTCAGTTGTAGTAAAATCTAGTTTAACCATTGCCGTTGTAATAAAACTGCAGTAAGACGTATCCCTAACCCTTCTGCAAATTAACTGAAACTTCCTAGGATCTTTCACACTTTCTCTGATAAGTCGTCTCTTGGCGTTGTTTTTCTCTTCCGATAGCATTTTCCTTTGCGCTTTTGACTGATGGATCCAGTTTTTTTCTTTACTTTGATGACACGACTGACATTTGAAAGGCAACAATATCCGCGATCTCTCTGTAAGGCTTGCCAGTGTATTTTACTTATAAATAAACACGTGGAAAGTTTATGCGTATAGAGTCTTGTGTATGTTTAGCTCCGAACACGGTAAGCACATTGTTACCATGTTCATAATTGATGTTATTAAGTGTAGGATTTTTTTTTGTTATTAATGTCTTCATTATTTTTCATCTTCTTTTGCATGTGGATGATACTATTATGAATGTATTATCGACGAGGTTATCACGGATAGGTCCTTTAAGATCTCGATGTGTGTTTAAAACGAGATCGGATGGAACTGTTGTGGGAAAGGTGTAAGGTGAATTTCTCATCATGATATGTTGTTTTTCGGTGTATGTGTAAAGGTATGTATTCTAAACTCTTTTCATTCCATTAGCCTATTGCGTCTTAGTGGCATTATCGCCTTGCTTGGGGTGCATTGATAAAAAAGCGTTTGCTACCATATTGTAATCCAGCAGTCCATATTTTGCAGGAATCTCACCAATGTTTTTGTTTTCAATATGGCCATTTTAGAAATATCTCTTTTTCATTGTTCAAATCATTGATTATTTTGATTATCTTTTTTTTTCTTTCCTTTATTTTAAGCCTTTTTTAATTTTTTGGTAAATATTTTTCTCAGAAAAAGGAAACAGTTTTAATCAACACCAAATGCAAAACTAAATAAAATTATAAGTTTTGCACCCGTTGCCCTTGTCAAGGACGAGTTGACTTATTCATTTTCTCGTCATTCTTCTTTGATGTGGAAATTTCTGACGATCTACTGCTTTCGTTGTTCAGCCATCGGTTTTATTTTCTTGCGTTTAAGAGAGCCGGCGACGATCAGGCCCAGGGGTTGGTCGGCTGTGTGGCTCATCGTAGACATTGGTTGATGCTTGGATTTTTTTCAAAAATGTTATTGCATTCGTTAGAATCTGATTAGAGTATTTTATAGACTAGATGTAGCTGGGTTTCAACGAATTGTCACTCCTAGTATGTTGAGTTGGTGAAGAATGGCTGGATAAAGGCAAAAAAAGTTATAAATGGGCGTGTCCAGAAGAAGCGAGTCTGTCAGAGAGAGAGAGAGAGAGAGAGAGAGAGAGAGAGAGAGAGAGAGAGAGAGAGAGAAATAAAAACCCAAATGCTTCTTCCTCTATCTCTCGTTTAAATATTTCTATTTTTTAAGATGGAAGTCTTATTTTCTCCTTCTTCAATTTATTTCTGTCTTTCCCTCAAGATTTTTTCTCATTTTCATCATTAACTGTAGTTTATTTTTCTCTTCTTTTCTCATTTCACTTTCATACGCTTCTTCTGAGAAAAAAAAAAAAACAGACAGGAAGAAAAAAGATTGGAAGATAAAAATAAAAGTTTCTTGAATAAAAGTTAGACGAAGGTAAAGAAATATTTTCTTTTAATTGAGTTAACTTTTAGTGTTTATGTATAAGAAACCTTGACTGTATTAAAAGTATTAATAAATGAAAGACTGGACAAATAATTTCTAAGCATATTTATATATTTGTCTTCTTCTTCATGTGCCGTGTCCCTTCAGGACGTAAGCAATCATTGGAAGTATGTGTGTAGATATATATATATATATATATATATATATATATATATATATATTATGTGTGTGTGTGTGTGTGTGGATAGATAGATAGATAGATAGATAGATAAGTAGATAGATAGATAGATATGAAAAAGACTTAGATCGTTAGATAGATATGAACAGACTGATATATATATATATATATACGTGTGTGTGTGTGTGAGTGTGTGTGTGTGTAGATAGATAGATAGATAGATAGATAGATAGATAGATAGATAGATAGGATGATAGATAGATAGATAGAACAGGATATGATAGATAGATAGATAGATAGATAGATAGATAGATAGATAGATATGAACAGGCTATATATATATATATATATATATATATATATATATATATAGATAGATATGAACAGGCTGATATATATATATATATATATATATATAGATAGATATGAACAGGCTGATATATATATATATATATATATATATATATAGATAGATAGATATGAACAGGCTGATAGATAGATAGATAGATAGATAGATAGATATGATAGATATGAACAGGCTGATATATATATATATATATATATATATATAGATATGAACAGGCTGATATATATATATATATATATATATAGATAGATAGATAGATAGATAGATAGATAGATAGATATGCGTAATAAAAGAAAAAACAGATAAGAAGTAATGTAAAGGAAGGAGAAAAAATGAGAACCTCTGTAGAAGTGTTTTCAGGCGCTGTTAGCTTCGCCATGGTATCTGACGGAAAGAATAAACTTATTTATGAATTTATTCCGGTGTATTGGCTCCAGAAAGTTGGATTCGATCCATCACAGTGAAAACAGCAACCATACACGCAAAATGTAACTGAATAAAAAACAGAAGCTCTGAAGTAGTTGTTTCTAAGTGAAGAAGCCGGAGTTAATCTCTCACTCAAGCTCAGTGTAAACTCTCCACCCCTCTCTATCGAGCATTTGTTTTTTCTCAACTTTTCATTTACTTCTTTTTTTACTTTCTGCTCTTGCAATCTGCGTTCCATATCGGTAGCCTGTTCTCGCCACTTCGACGCGCGACATGTGTGGCCAATTGCACCGAATGACTCGTATTGAGTACAAAGAGCAGTGTAAAAAAAACAAACAAACCCATCTTTACTTTTTCTTTTCATTCATTGCTTCCCTCTTTCTATTTTCATAATTAATTTCCACTCTCGGCTAGTTTTTATCTCTTCTTTTTGTTCTCAAAACCTCCAAGAGAATTGCCTTATTCGTCAGTCTTCACATTTTCTGATTAAAGAGTTCGTTATCCTTCAGTACATGACACCAAAGACGTATTTTGTATCTCAAATCATTAAAGAATAACTTTTTTAACTTGATAGTCATTGGATGTGTGTTGTAGTGTAATGGATAGTGGTTCCGAACGAGAAATAACCTTGGAAAAAGTATTAATTCATCTTTCCTCCCTACAGCTATGGGTTGAATAGCAAGACAGATTGGGTTCTATAGCCTTGGTTGCCCAAGCGTGTATCACGTATGGTACTTAACTGACTGACTGTTATCATGGTTGAATCTCAAATTGGGTTCTATAGCCTTGGTTGCCCAAGCGTATCACGTATGGTACTTAACTGACTGACTGTTATCATGGTTGAATCTCAAATTGGGTTCTATAGCCTTGGTTGCCCAAGCGTGTATCACGTATGGTACTTAACTGACTGACTGTTATCATGGTTGAATCTCAAATTGGGTTCTATAGCCTTGGTTGCCCAAGCGTGTATCACGTATGGTACTTAACTGACTGACTGTTATCATGGTTGAATCTCAAATTGGGTTCTATAGCCTTGGCTGCCCGGGCGTGTATCACGTATGGTACTTAACTGACTGACTGTTATCATGGTTGAATCTCAAATTGGGTTCTATAGCCTTGGTTGCCCAAGCGTATCACGTATGGTACTTAACTGACTGACTGTTATCATGGTTGAATCTCAAATTGTGGTTCTATAGCCTTGGTTGCCCAAGCGTGTATCACGTATGGTACTTAACTGACTGACTGTTATCATGGTTGAATTCCCAAATTGGGTTCTATAGCCTTGGTTGCCCAAGCGTGTATCACGTATGGTACTTAACTGACTGACTGTTATCATGGTTGAATCTCAAATTGGGTTCTATAGCCTTGGTTGCCCAAGCGTGTATCACGTATGGTACTTAACTGACTGACTGTTATCATGGTTGAATCTCAAATTGGGTTCTATAGCCTTGGTTGCCCAAGCGTGTATCACGCGGTACTTAACTGACTGACTGTTATCATGGTTGAATCTCAAATTGGGTTCTATAGCCTTGGTTGCCCAAGTGCAGTATCACGTATGGTACTTAACTGACTGACTGTTATCATGGTTGAATCTCAAATTGGGTTCTATAGCCTTGGTTGCCCAAGCGTGTATCACGTATGGTACTTAACTGACTGACTGTTATCATGGTTGAATCTCAAATTGGGTTCTATAGCCTTGGTTGCCCAAGCGTGTATCACGTATGGTACTTAACTGACTGACTGTTATCATGGTTGAATCTCAAATTGGGTTCTATAGCCTTGGTTGCCCAAGCGTGTATCACGTATGGTACTTAACTGACTGACTGTTATCATGGTTGAATCTCAAATTGGGTTCTATAGCCTTGGTTGCCCAAGCGTGTATCACGTATGGTACTTAACTGACTGACTGTTATCATGGTTGAATCTCAAATTGGGTTCTATAGCCTTGGTTGCCCAAGCGTGTATCACGTATGGTACTTAACTGACTGACTGTTATCATGGTTGAATCTCAAATTGGGTTCTATAGCCTTGGTTGCCCAAGCGTGTATCACGTATGGTACTTAACTGACTGACTGTTATCATGGTTGAATCTCAAATTGGGTTCTATAGCCTTGGTTGCCCAAGCGTGTATCACGTATGGTACTTAACTGACTGACTGTTATCATGGTTGAATCTCAAATTGGGTTCTATAGCCTTGGTTGCCCAAGCGTGTATCACGTATGGTACTTAACTGACTGACTGTTATCATGGTTGAATCTCAAATTGGGTTCTATAGCCTTGGTTGCCCAAGCGTGTATCACGTATGGTACTTAACTGACTGACTGTTATCATGGTTGAATCTCAAATTGGGTTCTATAGCCTTGGTTGCCCAAGCGTGTATCACGTATGGTACTTAACTGACTGACTGTTATCATGGTTGAATCTCAAATTGGGTTCTATAGCCTTGGTTGCCCAAGCGTATATCACGTATGGTACTTAACTGACTGACTGTTATCATGGTTGAATCTCAAATTGGGTTCTATAGCCTTGGTTGCCCAAGCGTGTATCACGTATGGTACTTAACTGACTGACTGTTATCATGGTTGAATCTCAAATTGGGTTCTATAGCCTTGGTTGCCCAAGCGTGTATCACGTATGGTACTTAACTGACTGACTGTTATCATGGTTGAATCTCAAATTGGGTTCTATAGCCTTGGTTGCCCAAGCGTGTATCACGTATGGTACTTAACTGACTGACTGTTATCATGGTTGAATCTCAAATTGGGTTCTATAGCCTTGGTTGCCCAAGCGTGTATCACGTATGGTACTTAACTGACTGACTGTTATCATGGTTGAATCTCAAATTGGGTTCTATAGCCTTGGTTGCCCAAGCGTGTATCACGTATGGTACTTAACTGACTGACTGTTATCATGGTTGAATCTCTTGGGTTCTATAGCCTTGGTTGCCCAAGCGTGTATCACGTATGGTACTTAACTGACTGACTGTTATCATGGTTGAATCTCAAATTGGGTTCTATAGCCTTGGTTGCCCAAGCGTGTATCACGTATGGTACTTAACTGACTGACTGTTATCATGGTTGAATCTCAAATTGGGTTCTATAGCCTTGGTTGCCCAAGCGTATCACGTATGGTACTTAACTGACTGACTGTTATCATGGTTGAATCTCAAATTGGGTTCTATAGCCTTGGTTACCCAAGCGTGTATCACGTATGGTACTTAACTGACTGACTGTTATCATGGTTGAATCTCAAATTGGGTTCTATAGCCTTGGTTGCCCAAGCGTGTATCCCGTACGGCAATTAACTGACTGAGATATTGCAAAGACAAAAAAGAAAGTACGTAGGTAAATCAATGGTGCAAATACATTTTTTAAGTTCTACCACTAAAATAGAGATTTAGTAAGTGTTGCTTAGATGTGGCACAAAGGCGTAAAAGGGTTTACTGAACAGTTTAGGGAGGATTGAGCTCATTAACCGGTCGTAATTGATCTAGTGAAACAAGCTTGTTAACCATTTCGCCACGTCGAAGTACCAACAGGGTTTTCTAAGCGTATTTTAGATGTGACACATGACCGAAAGTGCGGAACACCCAGTGAGGAAAACGTTGCTTAGATGTGGCACAAGGTCACGAAAGTAAATAGCAACCTGTGAGGATCGAGCTCCCTATTCTTTCGTAATTGGTCTAGCGAAACAAGATTGTTAGCCATTACATCACGTCGAAGTTTCTCTGTCACATGAATATTTGTCACGAAATATCAATAATTTTAAAGCGCTTTTTGTGGTGAACATTGAATTAACCCCATATGTGAAAACTGGTCGATAGAAATTCAGTGAGTATATTATCCAGTCTCTCTGATATTCAATCGAAGATTACCGACTCATAATATCCATTTGGTATGGAATATCCTTTTAGTATGGAATGAAAACAATCAAACCCTGATGATTGAATTTCCACTAAAAATTCTAAAAAATTAACGAGTACGGAAACAAATACCTAAAGATGGCTGGTATTATGGCGGCCGAAACGTTTTGAATATAGCAACTAAGATGAGCGTGTTGGTCCGAATAACAAAATATATAATAATGATAATTGATCGTTTAGAATTGTTTTCCATAGTTATTAACTATATTGCACTTTGTCATGCATAAGGCTATAATTGTGAGAATGTGTTTGTAATGCTGGCTTTAATGCAGTTGTTAGAACAAAATGTCGCCAATATCTCATCTTTAGTTCGTTCTTTTTAGGATTTTTCAATATCTTTTGCATGAGTTGATGTTTGGCTTAGTTTGGTCCAAGGTCACAAATATGGAACCCCTAGTTGAGATCGATCTCGTTATACATTAACTTCATGAATCAATCTAACTCATTAACCATTATTCTACACTAATCAACTCGGTTTATATACTAAGCCGAGCTTAGATTTGACACATGTCGACAGATTTGGCACATATCGACAAATTTGGCACATGTCGACTGACTGATTTGATGCTACCACTGAGAATCAAACTAATTAATCACTAACATTGCAAGATTCGTTATGCATTACATTACGATGAGATACTCATGATTTTTTACTGAAATTGATGAACACAGATTAGAAGCAAAGCGGTAAAAATTAAAATAAACTGTGATCGCACGCTTTTTAAAATTATATCAGTTATAAGAAAGGCGATAAGGCCACTAAGACGGAAAGGGTCATTAGCATTGAAAGAAAATGAGAAAACTTCAGGAGAAGGAACCGGAAATCCAATCCTAAACAGGAAACAAGGGATAAAGCTCCGTCTTGTTCAGTAGATAGCAAGGGGTCATTTCTAATTAGAGAATATCCCCATCAAATAAATCACCTTTGCCTAACTTGCCCTCCTTTTTCTCGTTTTTTGTACAGTATGATTCACTCTGTAGAAGGCCTCGGGTCCACTCAAGTAGAGGATTACTTTAAGGTGCAGTTTATGTGGATAGCAGTTGACTAGATTCGAACTGGTCAAGATTGTAAGGATTAGAGAAATATACTTTGTAAGTCAGTTCCATAGGTCCGTGGGTTGCGGGAAAAAGTTTTTTCAGTGGAACTTATTTCTCGCCGATGGAATACGGAGGGAGTGTGGGGGGTTTGCTACTAAGTAATTGGCATGGCGGATCCTATCCGTGAATATCAGGCCTGTTGGGACCAGGTGATGCAGTTGGTCCATGCACTTTCCAGAAGTGATAGACTCGCTTCATCTCCTCAGAGAGAGAGAGAGAGAGAGAGAGAGAGAGAGAGAGAGAGAGAGAGAGAGAGAGGCATTCATTAATCCTGACTGATGGTAGAAAGTTAATGTTAAATCAGAAGAGGCTAATCTCTGATCGCCAAGAGTTTCGGAGGTGCGCGAGTCTATCGTTATGACATCAGCATAGGTGTTTACAAATGATCGGTGTATATTTTCAGGTTTATGTAAATCAGGAAAGGGGTTGGTCCAAGTAATGGCGCCGTCAGGACCTGTGTTGACCGCCAGGAGGATTTGTTGTTAATAACTATCTTCAGGGACTTAAGAGTTAGGAAGTGTTCTTCCGATGTCTCCATAGATGGAGAACTTTTGTAATAAACTCTAGTGCCACACCCTGTCGAAGGCCTTCGAGATATCTAATGATATTGTCATTGTGGTGTGAGTGTCGTCAAGGGCCTCACTATTTCTGTGTGTAGTGGTAGTTAGAACATTAGCGGCGGATCGGGCTGATCGAAACCCGTACAGCTTGTCACACAAGGGGTTGTTCCAATTTAGGTGCTCGGCGACTTTCTTATTGATAATGGCCTCAAAAGGCTTCCTGATGATACCGAGGGGACTAATGGGTTTGTACGGGAGGCGGGAGGGTCGGTTGCTTGTGTTCTTGAAGATCGGACATATGTTTACTCCCTTTCGCATGTTTGGGAAAGATTTTTCCTTCAAGCAGCGGTTAAATAATTTTGCCAGAATTGGGGATAATTCTAAGATGATATTCTTAAGGACAACCACTGTAATTTTATCATGGCCAGTGGCTTTTTGGGGGGTTAAGGTTTGTTTTTATAGGTTTACTGAAATGAGTATATTCTTAGGATTGCGCTCAGTGAGACGTAGGAATTTCGGAAGGGGATGGTTTTTATCATCTAACGTTGAATTAAAAGCAAAGGTCGAGACAAAGAACTTTACCTGATCTGACGATGTGTATATGACCCTCGCGGCCATTTTGAAAGAGGGCACAACCGCTCTGCCTAGGTTCATAATTTGTTTGGTGGTTTTTTAGAATTCTCGAGATCCAATCTGTTTCATTGGCCAGAACAGCTCGCGTGTAGCTGCAATATGCGTTTTGCAGAACTTTCTTACCGTGATTGCTGGAGATTCCGAAATAATTAAGAGTCAGATTACACCATTCCTTGAGATAGATTTTGAAGTAGTGGTTTTGGCGAGCTATGGCTGCACCACATTCAGGGATGAACCGGGGTTTAACTTTTTGGTTTTTGTTGGAATTTATTTGGGGGTGTATAAAACACCCTATTCCTGAAAAGATCCATTCAAAGATTAGGGAAGCAGTTTTGGAAATAGCATGTTTAAAGTAGGTTTGGAGAAGAGCTTCCGTCATATAGGACAGAAACCTCTTCTATTCTGCATTTTCATAGTAAAAACAGTTCTATGGACCGGTTAATCAGGGGATGTCATTGACTTGGAGACAATGCGGTCTCTAATTAGGGAAAAATCAGATATACCAATGGGGGGTATAAATTTTGCTGCGTATTTATAAAGACAGGATGTTATAAAAAGATCGAGAAAGTTCGCCTGTCTTCCCGTTACGATTCGGGTGGATTCTTCAATGATCTGGGTTAAATCATAAGGGATGGAAAAGTCTCTGCAATATCCGCTTTCCTCATCGGTTTTATTAGAGTTGTATAACCATTTTTTGAGGTGAACATTGAAGTAATCACGTGTGTGAAAACTGATCGATAGAAATTCAGTGTGTATATTGTTCAGTCTTTCTCATATTCGATCGAAGATTACCGACCCTTTATCCTGAGGAAGATATAGAGCAAAGTCGAATGTGATACTACGGATAAGTGTTACGTGAAAACATATACGGCAGGTTAGTGTTCTCCTTTCTTGTGTCTCTGCCGCAGGAAAACCCGTCCTTGAAGCAGGTATCGAACTTATGACCGTTTTGCTATAATGGGTGACTAGCCCGGAATTGAGAGCTCCTGCAGCGGGATTGAAGCATTGATACTGGAACAGGAAGTCAGGTTTAGTTTAAAGAAAATGTTCCACTTTTGGAAAGTTGGAACGCAGACCTCATACATTGGTGTAGAAGATAGCATATGTGGCGGTCTACTTTTTTTGAGGTTGAGTTTGATATTTTATTTCATTTGCAAATATTTTGGAAATTTTCTTTCATTTTACTAAAGTGCTACAAGAAGGACACTAAATAAAGACACGAACTTTTAAAGAATCTGTTTTGAAATGATTTTCAGAATAGATAAAGTAAACCTATTCAATATTCTCACCAAAATTCTGGCCCAACGACTTTCAAGTTTAGAAGAGACATTCAAGAACGAATTTGATAGAAGAAATGTTTAAAATCCAAATGTTAATATAAAGAAAAGAGTGAAAGAAAATCGTAAACGTTGAGAAAGAGAGAAGGAAAGGACGAAGAAAAAGTTGTGGAAAGTTGTTTGAAAGCACAGAAAAAAATTAAAACAAAAGATATAAAAAGAAACTGAGGTTGGAAAAACGACGTAGATTGTCACGTGACAATAGCCAATGGAACTAGGTGATAAAAAGAGCAAAGAGGCAAAGGAAGAGAGTGTCAGACAGAAAATGATTGATCGATTAACCTAAGAATACGATGAAAATCGACTGATCATTTTGATGGGTGTATTTGTTTAGCGGCAAATCAACACCTTATGGTTTATTTAATGCCCAAATTTAATTTTGGTGGGGAGAATTAGTAATATTTTAACAAAAATGTTTTGCTGGGAAATTTTTGTTTTGCTATGTTACTAGAAATGTATTGCTGGTCAATTTCTTTTTATAAAGAAATTGATGGTGTTTTTTCTTTTTACTAATAATATATTGCTGGTAATTTTCTTCCTTTTTACAAAAATATGTTGCTGGTAATGTTTTTTTATTTAAAAAATGTATTCTTGGTCATTTTTTTTATAAAAATATATTACTGGTACATTGTTTTGCAGGAATGTATTGCTGATAATTTTTTTTATTGCTGTTCATTTTTTATTAAAATATATCTCTGGTAATTTGTTTTTACTTTACAAAAATATATGACTAGCAATTTTTATTTTTATTTTTAAAAAATATATTGACGTTTATATTTATTTTATGAAAATGTATTACTGATAATATTGCTTTTACAAAAATATATTTCTTGCAATTTTTCCTTTATTTAAAAATATAATGCTGGAATCTTTCCCTTTATTTAAAAATGTATTCCTGGTATATTTTAATAAACGTATATCAATGGTATATGTTTTTGCAAAAATTTATTTCTGCTAATTTTTTTACAAGGTATTGCTATTAATTTTTTTCTTTTTCCCAAAATATTACTGCTAAATAATTTTTAATTTAAAAAAAAATGTATGGCTGGTAATTTTCCCCATTTTTACAAATATGTATTTTTGGTAATTATTTTTTTTTTGTAAAAAGTGTATGGCCGGTATTTTTAAAAATATTTATAGCTGGTAATTTTTTTTACAAAAATATATTGCTGATAACTTTGTATTTTGCAAAAACTTATTGCTAGTATTTTTTCTTTTCTTTTTAACCCTCTAGGGCCATTCGTATCATATTTGATACAGTATGAAAACAAGCCTTGAAATAAATATTTTCCTGAAAAAATTTTAAGAGAAATATTTTATAAATTTCAAATGAAAGCAGTACTGACTGCTCAATCAATGAATACCAAATGTTTCCTTATAGGGAAATACCAAATGTTTCCTTATAGGGAAATACTGTATCAAATATGATACGAATGGCCCTAGAGGGTTAACAAAATTCATTTTTGGTAGATTTTTTTCTTTTGTGCAAAAATGTATTGTATGCAATTTGTTTTCCTTTTCTTTACAAAAATATATTACTGGTAATTTTCTTTTTACAAAATTGTACTGCTGGTAATTTTTATTTATTTTTTATAAAAATCTGTTACTGATAACTTTTTTTACAAAAATGTATTGATGGTAATTTTTTCCTTTTTTGTAAACATGTGTTGCTGGTAATTTTTTTCAACCAAAAGTAGTATCATCTGTTCTGTAATTAAATGCACAATATTTCCTTATAAATAATGACTAATATTATTATGACACTTACCATTTACAATGTGATGAACAATATTCGAGATACACAATAAAATTTTAGACTATCAAATAATACTTGCGATAGATAAATTGAATAAAGATAAAAACAGATATTCACCTGGTATATGCATCATATGCATATATCCTGTGAATCAGTTAGTTAATACCGATTTAATTCTGAAAACAATGACTTGAATAACAAGATGTAAAATAGTATAAACAATGGTGGGTTAACAAATCCGTTGTCTGAAATGTAATTGTCAGCTAAGTTCTGATCTTAAATATTTACTATGTAATGTTTAACTATATGATTAATATTCTTTTCAATAAGTCAATAAATCTCTCGTCTGAAACGTAACTATTAAAATAAATCAATCCAATTGTAGTCTGAAAAGTAAAAATTGGCTAAATTCTGATATGAAATAATCACTGTATAATGTTTAAACTATATGATTAATATTCCTATCTCAATTAAGTACGTTTAAAAAAGAGATTATGTTTAAAAAGGTACATAGGTTGTGCAGAATAAAAGTTTTTACATAAGGTTTTTTATGTTTATAATTTTTTTTCTAAATTTCATCCAGTACAAATGTCGAGAGCCACAAAAGTTATAGGATTACAGTCAACAAAATGATAATGTTGTACAAATTGTGCAATCTGAAGAGACGAAAAAGTTGCAAAGAAATGAAGATTGTAAGAAGAAAGAATAAAGATGATGATGAATCTACGCTTGCCCGCTATCTGTTTGGCCCATTTTTCAATGTCCATTAAAAATATGAAGCCTTATTAATTTGTTTAGTGACTGAAACATTTTTTGAAATAAATAAAGATAGATGCATAATAATTAAATAAGAGTCGATGTTTCATATAAATTTGTGTTCAATTATCTTATTTGCAACTCTTTTTCATTCTTTCTCTCGATTGAAAAAAAAAATCACTTTCTAGGTTCAACAAAACCAGCAACGTTATGAGCTACACAGTTCCACGCCGATATCCTTAGAGCATAAATAGTCTATTTTAATTCGTTCTCACTAGTTCAAACTTCCCCTTTCCTATATAGCTTTCTTTATTTTTATACTATTTTCCGTTTTAGTTCACACATCACCTCTTTGAATCAATTACTGATTAAAAAAGAAACGATAAGAAAGAAAAAAAATTAGATTATGAACAAAGTTTCTCTATTTTGTTTTTTTTTATTCTTTTGAATTTTTAAAATAAATTTTATTGCTTGATATTCATTGAGACATTTTAGTTGTTTTTTTTATCTTGAGTCTAAGAATCATTACCGAACAAAAGACGCAGGCTGAATGCTGGCATAAAAATGCATTTAAACCGTTGGTAGGGGCGGAAATGTGTTTGTCCATTGAGTGTAGCGATGAGAAGGTGATCCATGCTTTCACAAAACGTGCAAAGTCACCTCTTTTGGTCAATTACTTTATTGCCGCAAAGTCTTGAATTGGAGAAAAGAGAGAAAACAATTGCAATGGATTGAAACGCCATGTTAGTTAGAAAACATGTCTGTGTATCGCCATTTTGTAGAAAACTCTTGTCAAAATGGCCTACTAATAATTTCTATATCGATTTCGATGTCAGCTACATGATAATGCTCATGCGCATAAAAGATCATTAGCTGTACTCATTTATAAATGAGTAGTATTGTATTTTTTATAATATATTATTAATTTTAATTACTTATTAGGATCAACGGAAGATATATTAGTAAGAATGAGATTTCTTTATGATTTTTTCATCCTGTTTGTAGTTATCGTGCATCTGGTTGCATTAAAAGTGTTTGATATGTTTCGGGTCTTCTGTGGAAGTACCATCTTCTGTTTGATGTGTATTGTGGTTTTTGAAATATCGTCTTATTTCTTCATCTACAATGTGGTTTGGGAAGTCTTTATTAATCTCTCATGAATAATGACTTCCCAAACCACATAATATTTTTTAGTTCAGAGTAAAATATCTTTTAACCCACACCCCTGAAGATGATCTCGGAAGTACTTTGGAACATCGAGAAATGAATAAAATAATCTGTGAAAGTTACAGCTCATTTCTTACATCTTTTAATTATAATACGCGAAAGATTATCTGTTAGTATGAAAGGATTTTATTAAAAAACAAGCATATACAATGTTTGAAATTTATTTAATCTGGTATATATATATATATATATATATATATATATATATATATATATATATATATATAGTGATGATCATCCACGTATACTGTCTTAATATGTATAGGAAAGAATATTAATAAAAAGTTTTGAATTTGAAAATGTACTTTTTTTGAACAGTATTTGTTTATTTTTATTATATTTTATATTTCAGACCGACCTCGGTCCTTCATCAGAAACAACTGATTTTTAAATTTGAATTAGAAACGTATTTCGCGATAGCGTTCGAATATTTTTTTGTTTACATCACGTGGTGTGTTTGTTCACAACATGCGGCATGTCCGTAGAGAAAGTCTGTTTGTTTTAGAAACAAATACTGTCCAAAAAAAGTACATTTTTAAATTCAAAACTTTTTTTATTAATATTCTTTCCTATATATATATATATATATATATATATATATATATATATAAATAAACAAATACTCTCCATAAAAAGTACATTTTTAAATTCAAAACTTTTTTATTTATTAATATTCTTTCCTATATATATATATATATATATATCAGATTAACAAAATTGCAAACATGTACTGCGATTCATACACATTTGTATATTGGATTTAGTGTTGTCATATATTTCATGCAAATATAAAATTCTCTTTTAACATTTCTTGTATTCTAAATCAGTTGATTAAATGTCAGTCTACATATCTTTGTTTTTCTCTCTGGAAACTTATATACAGCTTGACTACCCTTTTATTTAATTACTGTTTCTAACTCCCTCCTGATATCTTTTATGTGCCGTGTCCCTTCAGGATGTAGGCAATCATGGACCTCCGTATCTCCCTATTCCTTGTAACTCTTAACAAACTTTCTCTTGTTACTTCTTCAAAACCTTGCTCTCCCATTCAGTTGCTCAAACCCATCAAGTATGTCATGAGTTGCTTTCCTCTGTCTCTCCCTTTATCTCTCCTGCGAGTTTGGGATATCCATATGTATAAAGAAGGAAACATATATTTCTTCTTAATTGGCCTAATACATACGCAACCTGCATCTCTTTATTCGGGTGCAGTCATACACCTCACCTCACACGCACACACAAAAGAAACTTTATATATATAGGGTGTTCCAATAATTTGAACCTATTTTAATTGTGAATTAAGTTTAAGTGTTTAGTGATTTTTTTCAATTTCCTTCAGATTTAACAACTTCAGTCTTTGTTAATTTCACCCACAGAAAGATTAACAATCGAACAACGTGTTAAAGTTATCGAAGCCTATTACGAAAATGGATGTTCAAACAGAAATACATATCTGGATTTTTTCGATTTTTGTGGTCAACATAATCGACCAATCGAGAGTGCAATTAGAAACATTGTTCGTTAATTTAAACAAATTTTAAATTTCTTCATTTGGGATCATCTCAAAAGTAAGGTCAACAAGTCCAACAACAATTCAACAGCTGAAGAATGAGATAAGGCATATTGGTAAGATCGAAGAGTAACTTTACAGGCGATATTATTTTTCACACATAATTGCTATGACTCAACATGAACCAATAGTGAAATCAATAAAACTTTACCAATATCACTGTTTTATTTAGTGCTAACTTCGATCCGTCTTAATGGAACGCCCTATATTACAAAGATTTATCAGAATGGGAGAACATTTTACCAGTTTATATGCCATGTCATTTAATGACATTGGGTCAGATTTTTACCTTGATTCCTTTTTATTTTTTAACCGCTAAATACCATGCTTTTTTTAAAAAATCGTATCATCCCGAGCAAGGCGGTAATGCCACTGATGTTCAGGGGGCTACATAAGAGTAAAAAGATTAAGTAGAAGAGAGTGAAGAGGAAGACGAACCAGTTAGAAAGGAGCAAGAGAAGGATGGGAATACATGTGTGATGACAGTTGCAAAGGTGGAGAGAAAGGAAGGGATATACGGGGTGGTGAAAGAATTAGAGTCAAGTGGTTAATAGATGAGTATTGACATTGCATTTAAATTCCTGGAGGTTGTAGCCGTCAGGAAAGCAAGAATATGGAAGCGAGTTCCACAGGAGGGAAGTGCGAGAGAAGAAGCTGTAAGAGTAGAATTATCGTCTGCATTTGGTTAATCTAACTGTAAATGTGTGGGACCCAGTTGCCAATCTGGTTGCACGACTAAACACCTGTTGCAGAGGCACCAGTGACTTAAGTTCGTTGGAGCAGAAGCCATGAAAGTATTTATAGAACAGACAAAGGGAGGCCACATCTCGTCGGTGGGGAAGTGGCTGTAGTCGAGCCGCCAAGTCGGTACCTATCACATTACTGATTCTTTTTTGGAGCCTGTCGAGAACACTGAGATGAACAGTAGGGGCGCCTGACCATATATGGCAGCAGTAGTCCATTCATGGAATACTCCACTACCTTAGAAAAGGTAGTGGAGTAGTTTCCTAATGCCTTCTTGACAGATTTCTTTTCTTTATTATTATTTATTATTTTCAGATAAGAATTCAAAGTAGGCTGCTCTACCAATGATTTTCTCCAAGTTTTTATTTTTTTAAAATAAGGGCAGTCCTCTCAGACTGACTACCACCTAATAAATAAAAAAGAAAGGAACATTTTTTCATATCCGTATGAATAAATGAATGAATGAATGAATGAATGATAAATAAAGGATTTTTTTACAACATTTAATTTCCTTTCAGGATGTGGACGGTAATGACTCCGTTTTCTTTTCGTTATAGTATCTGTGAATAACAATACATTCTCGGTATGGTGTTCAGAATAGGGTGGCAGTTACTTAAGGTTATAGGGGCTAGCTAACCTTGCTATTTAAAGAAGTGGGGTGGAAAAGAGATGAACTCAAGACTTTCACTTGGGTCAGTCAGTTGTGCCATACGTGATACACACGTTGGACGATCATGTCTCAAACGAAACATGACTGACTGGGCAGAAGATTATCCTGCAATAGGTTGCCATTGCTTTCTGCGGTAGACTGGTTGCCAGCCAAGGTTATAGAACCTAATCTATCCAATTATTTAACCCATATCTGGAGAGAAGAGGCGAATTAATACCTTTCCCAAGAGTATTTGTGCGTAAGTGAATGCAAGGAATTCACTTGGGCATTCGTGTTAAATGAACACAACAGACTAAGCTGAAATTTGAACTCATCTCACCGATTCTACTTTCCGTGTCGATAAATATTACAACTCACACAATTATCTCATTTTGTTTATTAGATTAAAGTCAGTGTTAACAATTATATCTATCACATCAGAAAATATAAATGCATACAATGTCTTTGTATTTCTATTTGGCTCTGAGTAAAAGGAACTAAACTGAAAGTACTTACTTTCATTTTCATTTTTAATACTGTTGCCATATCTGGTCGGGTGCCCCTGCTATTCTCCTTGGGCTTCTCGACAAGGTACAGCGGAGGGTCTGTAATGTGATTAATACTGACTTGGCAGACCGCCTGCAGTCTCTCTCTCACCGGCGCGACGTGGCTTCCCTGTGTCTCTTCTATAAATACTTCCATGGCTTCTGCTCCGATGAACTTAGATCACTGGTGCCCCCCTAGGTTCGAATTTGCACGAGATACTAGATTAGCAACTAGATCCCACCCTTTTACAGTGAAACCGATAAAATGCAACCGCAATTTCTACTCCAACAGTTTCTTTTCTCGTACTTCCCGACTGTGGAATTCCCTTCCACATGACTGCTTCCCCGACGGCTACAATCTCCAGGAGTTTAAATGTAAGGACAATAGACACCTCCTAACACAATAACTCGCTTCCATTCTTTCAAACACTCTTCCCATCCTCCCAACTACCTATCACCCCCTTCTGACATTTCCTATATCTAACCACTCTTTCTATTTACCTTCCCCTATGTAGCCCAAGCGCAATAGTGGCAGTGGAATGCCTTGCTTGGGGTGAAACGATTAAAAAACAAAAAACTTCTGACCAAAAATGTTCTAATATAAACAAGTATAATAAGTTAGAACTCTGGAAGAAAATAATAATTTAAAATGAACATTATAATTCTTCAAACTCTCTAAAGTGTAATTTTCCCTACTAATAAAAGTTTATTAACCATAATAGCTACAATCTCCAAAGGTTTAAATGCAACGTCAATTGCCATATCTTATCCCCTTGGCTCCCATCCTATCTTATCCTTTCCCCGACACTCCCTGTATCTTGTTCTTCTCCCATTCCACTCTACTCTCGTGTAACTCTCATCCTTTTCTCACCCGTTCTCTGACACCTCCGTAATCTTTTTCATTTCGCTCATTACTAGTGTAATCTTTCTCTCTCCTATATAGCCCCTTGCGCACCAGTGGCAGTACTGCCTTGCTTAGGATGAAGCGCCAAGAATAATAAAAATAATTGCCCGTACTGTTCGCGCTTGTCTCGATCAAAATGCTCAAAACCTTTGGAGAGGTCGTGGTGGGCCGTTGGCAGGGTCATTACATTCCTCTTATCTGACATCCTGTGACTTTTGGTTATGGGGTATGATAAAGAATCGCGTGTATAGAAAAAAGTTAGGAATATCAAAGAACTTAATGACAGAATAAAAGGTGTAATGTCAAACATTCCCCGGAAATGTATGTCAAGGCACTTAATTGTTCTATTGATCGCTGGTTTTTGTGCATCAATTGTGCTAGTAGCCAAGTAAACTCTGAATAAACGATTTCTCTCATACGAATGTTAAAATAATTTTCACTCAACCTGTATATATTTTGAAATTAAAATAAATTAGTCATTCGTTATTGTCTTTTTTAAAATTTGTATAGATAAGTAAAAAAAGCGGGAAAAAAGACTGTAGTTATGTCCGTTAGCAAGAGTGACAGTCCAATAATTGAAGTGAAGATGTCAAAATTAAGTACGTAAATTAAATTATCTAAAAACGACGGAAAATATAACACAGCTAAATTTTGTTAAAACCAAAGAAAAGAGTGCTGAATTGCTACATATTATTACTCCTCTATACAATATAAATGCTATACAATTTCTTCACAGAGGAATGGGAGACGTACGGTAATTGAGATGTGATTGTAAAGAAGGATGTTGAGACTATCATAGGCTGAACATGAGATTAATAGGGAAGTTTTCAGACAAAAAGGGAATTAAAATGGACATTTAGAATTAAAAAGAAACAGTCCAAATTTCTAGAACATACTGAAAGCAAAAGGTGCACAGGGAAATTGCGAGTAACCAACCGTAAACGCATGGCAGAACAGGTAGTGGGGAGGATCGTAGAAAAATAAAAACTGCTAAGGATAGGAAGTTGTGGAGATCTTTAATTAACCTACCTAATGAGCTTGAGTAAACAGACGAGAGAACAGGTAGTGGAGTGTATAGTAGGAAAACTGCTAAGGATAGAAAATTGCGGAGAGCCATGATCAAACCACCTAACAAGCTTGTATAAACAGATGACAGAATGGAGTGGGAAGGATATTAAACCGACAAAGACTGCTAAGAGCTACAAAAATAGGAAGTCGCAGAGAGTTATGATCAGTTTGATCATGACTCTCTGCGACTTCCTATTTTTGTGTAAATAGATGAGATGATTGAGACTGGGTCGATAGTAAGAGAACAAACATTACTTAGAGCTACAAAGAATAGAAAGTTGTGGAGGGCCATGTTTATCTTGAACTTGAAAGGATTATTCTTCTATGTGCCGTATCTTTTCAGGACGTAGACATTAATCTCGCTATTCCTTGTAGCTCTTAACACCCTATCCCTTGTTAGTAAGTTAAGTGCTATGCGTGATACAAGATTGGGCGATCATGTCTCGAAAGAGATATGACTGACTGGGCAAAAAATTATCCCGCAGTAAGTTGCCATTACTTTTTGTGATAGACTGGTTGCCAACCAAGGCTATAGAACCCAATCTAACCTGTTATTTAACCTATAGCTGGGGACAGAACAGTATTTGAGCAAATATGAATGCAACGAATTCAAATGGAATTCGAACTCGGCTGTCAGATTTCTCGTTCCGAGTCGATTTTCACTGCTTCACAACGTACATCCACATCTCTCTTGTTATTCCTTCCAAACCCAGCTCTGCCATCCATCAAGTATGTCATGTGTTGTTTTCCCCTGTCTCTCTTTCCTTCTCACTTTCCTTCTATCAGCATATTAAATAAGATGTAAGCTAGATGATAAGATAAATTAAATAATCACATGATTTACGCAGTTTTCAAAGTGAAACGTATTGGAATCGGTAATAAATAAAAATATGGATTAAATCAGGAATTTTACTGTTGAACTATGAATATATTTGACGTTTCAGTTAAGCTGACTCAGTTGATATTGTTGGTCATCGAATTTCCATTGTTGTCTCTTAATTATAAACATATCCTGGTTTCATAAAAGTATGTGTTGCAACTTTTGTTATTAAGAGAAAGGCTTGAGTGCATTCGAAAGAACACAGTTATTTCGATGTTCTGTCAACTTCCGTTTCCTGACGACGTAGCTTCTGTTAATAAAAGGAAAATAAAATGCGAAAAGGAAACGGCAGAAAGGTTAATGAATGAAGAATAAAAGAAAAAGTAAGACATTAAAGGTCCAAATAAAAGCGTAAAGAAATAAGCTAGACAAAAGCACAAGTCAAATGGAACGAAGGAAAAAAGGAAAATGGAATTTAGAAAGAAACTGAAAGCTAAGGAGATTAAGAAAAAAAAAGAAAAGAAAATGCAAAAGAGATGCGGATGAAGTGGGAGTGTCAGGAAGACAAGCAGAAAAAATAATAACAGGATGGGAAAGGAAAAGATGGGAGGAGGACAGAAAGAGCAAAAAAAGAAGAGGTAGAAGAAGTAGAGATGGAAGAGGAAGAGAAGAAGAAGAGAAGGGAGAGGAAGAAAAAGAAGAGTAGGAGGTGGTGGAAGAAGAGGAGTAGGAGGAGAAAGAAGAAGGTAGTGATAGAAGAAGAAGAAGAAGAAGAAGAAGAAGAAGAAGAAGAAACAGGAAAGAAGACAAAAACAACAAGGTGTAGATTTAATTGAGTGAGGCACACGAATATCTGTGATGCAAAACGTAATGGGTGGTGAGAGGGATTGCGAGGATCCCATTCCGAACGGTTATACAACAGTGGGTCATGTATGAATGGACCGGTAATGGAGAGAGGGGAAGGTTTATTAGGGCATGGTGAAACGTGTTTGTGTGTATGTGAGAGAGATAGAGAGAGAGAGAGAGAGAGAGATAGAGAGAGATAGAGAGAGAGAGAGATAGATAGATAGAGAGAGAGAGAGAGAGAGAGAGAGAGAGAGAGAGAGATAGTTAGTGGGGTCACATAAATCAGTTTGTGAGGAGTGGGAAGTGGTTAGCAGCCGAAAGGAATTCATCTGGGAAATCTAAGGGACGGGAGAGGCCAGGATGTATGGATGCAGCGGGTCAGAAGAATTCCAGTAGTAAATTAAAGGATGACATAAAAAAGACAAGGAAATAGGATTGGGGGGGGGGTCATTTGGTGATTTGAGTTTGAGTTTTGTTTAACGGCAATATCAACCACTGTGGGTTATTTAATGCCTGAAAGGTAGGGTTTTAAGGTATTTTTTAATCTTCGGTTATTGTGAGAAGGTTGATTTAGTCAGATTTTAATGAAAATTTATTTATTGATTTTTATTTTAGAAAACTGAAGATATCTTCTAGTTTTGTATTAAAAAATGTATCGCTGGTAATAATTTTTTTCCTTCAAAAATGTATTATGGAAATAATTTTCTTCCCTCAAAAATGTATTGTTGGTAATAATTTTCCTTAAAGAATGTATATTTTTCTATAAAAGTCTATTTTTATACTTTCATAGTGTTTTGACTCCAGTTTGGGGGTTAACTATTTGCCCATAACTGGGACCCTATAGGTGCTACCACTCCGGGTCAGATTAGACCTGGGAATAACAACAATTAAGAGGTGGATCCATGCTCCTCACAACCTCCTAATTAGAGGCCTTACTGCTGGATGCAGTTTACCGTCATATCCAGGAAAACCTTTGGTTATAGATAGATAGATAGATAGATAGATAGATAGATAGATTGTTTTAGCATGTGTGTGTGTGTGTGTGTGTGAGAGAGAGAGAGAGAGAGAGAGAGAGAGAGAGAGTAAATATTTATGTGTGAAACAGAAATAAAAATACTGTGTGAAGACAGAAAGAGAGCATGTGTGCTTGAGAGGGATGAAGAGAGAGAGAGAGAGAGAGAGAGAGTGAGAGAGATGGAAAGTGAGAGCGTTTGTGTGTTTTAGTGTGTGAGAGAAATAGTGTCTGATTATGTCTGTAACAGAAATAGAGGGAGAGTGTAAGTAAGAAAGTGAATGTGTGAGTACGCGTGAGAGATAGAGAAAGAAAGACAAAATATGTATGAAAGATAAAGAGAGAGACAGAGAAAGTGCCCGTGTCAGAGAGAAAAAAGATAGTGGGAGAGATTGTGGATGGAAGTGTGAGTGTGAGTTCTAAAGAGAGAAAGAGCGCGGTAGAAACAGAGAGAGAGATAGTGAGAGAGAAAGAGAATAGAAGAGGAATAACAAGAGTGAGTAAAAGAGAGGGAGAGAGAGAGAGACAGAGAAAGTGAGAGAGTGGGAAAGCAGTAACAGAAAGATCAATAAAGAGTGAGTGGGAAATTATAACTGCAATACGATCTGCCGAAAGCACTGTGCGTATGATTTAGCTTGGCAAATTCTGGAAATCTAAGAAAAAGTCGTACGCCTATTGTCAGGTTCATTCTCCTCCCTTGTCTTTTGAGTAAGATTAGAGTTTATCTCTTGTTTCCTGTTAAAAACTGGGTTTCTGGTTCCTCCTAAAAATGTTAATTCTCTTTCACTCTCAGTAGTGACTTATCGGCTTTATTACCTTGTTTAAAGTGAATTGATTTAAGAAAAAAAAAATGTAAAAGAAAGATGTATGCATATATTAACCTAAAAATTGATATTTAGGCAGCAATCTCCTTTTTATGCAGGTTTCATTAAAAATAATAGACAAGGTGTGATGGCTAATTTTTTTTACAATTTTTCACGAGATCTTATGATTTTATTCTTTTAAGGACATAATTTAAATAATGATATTGAGTGTTAAGTTTCTCTTTTTTTATCAATAAAGTCACTATTATCAACTACGAACACACTAAAAACATGCTTACTGTGTTTGGTACATAACACATAACGCTACTCTACATCATACATAAGACTACATATATTTTGTTGCATGTAAAATAACATTCATCTTCGAAAATGGCTAAAAGTATAACCGAAAGCGATCGTATAAATAAAAAAAATTATGGACAATGTAATCGATCTTAACGTTGTAGCTCAACTCCAGTGAATTTCTCACCGACCTAATGTGACTTCCCTCTGTCTCTTGTACAAATACATTCATAGCTTCTGCTCCGATGAGCCTGGTGCCCCCTCTACAGGAATTTACTCGAGCTACTAGACTAGCAACTAGGTCCCACCCTTTTACAGTGAAACTAATCTAAACTTATTTATAAATGGAACTTTGTCTGTGTGTGTGTGTGTGTCTGTGTGTGTGTGTGTGTCCGTTACCTATAGACTCCAAAACGGCTGAACCGATTTTCATATATATATATATATATAAAGCCTGCCTTCTTCTACCGTGCGCCCATGGCCCAGAGGTAGAACCGCCGACTGACGACACTTCGGTGGGGTTTCAATCCTGGGTTAAAAGCAATCGGAGTCTCACCGCACTGATGAGCTGTGATATAGCGAAACAGATCTGTCTGCGGATGACTATTTACGCTCTCACACCCTGATTGAGCACTCTGGAAGAATGGGAGACTTTGAAAAACAGTAGCTACTCTGACATGTACGCATCGCTCATTCACGAATGATTTAGATCACTCTGGCTATTGGGCGTGTATAATGACTATATACATGCTAAAAAGTCTGCCTTCTTCTACCGTGCACCCATGGCCCAGAGGTAGAATCGCCAACTGACGCCACTTCGGCCGTGTTTCAATCCTGGGTTAAAAGCAGTCGGAGTCTAACCGTACTGATGAGTAGTGATACAGCGATGACTGTCTGCGAATGACTATATATATATATATATATATATATATATATATATATATATATATATATATATATAATTTATGTCCTCAAAAGAAAACATCATGAGATGAAAAATTACATAAAACTTAGTCATCACACCTTATCTGACATTTTTAATGAAACCTGCATAAAATAGAGATTGCTGCCCAAATATACAATATATTAACCTGCATACATAGTTTATTCTTTTGTGCATCATTCTCTTCAATATATAACCGATCATAGTGCTCCATAACTTCCTGTCTTTTGCTGCTCCAAGTACTTTTTGTTCCTCATAATATCTAACTTTTACTTTGTTCTACTAGTCATTCCCACATATATTCATTAAGTGCAGTACTCGATTTTTATATCTGCTTCCCGGGATTTCCGTATGTCAAGTGAGTGTTGCAATTTCTGGGCCCTATTTCTTCATTATGTTTTCCAAAATTTTCAGCTGTATCTTCATGAAAGATGCATAAGTTACCTTGTTTCTGTCCCCTTAAGAGTTCATCTTTGATTACATGTTATCTCCATGGTATTCTCGACATCCTTGTTTAGCACCATATATTATTCGCTTCAAGTTCCATCTTCATCTGGCTGGAAATTGTCCAACATTCAGTGCCACATGGGAGATTAGGCAAACGTGGACCTTCGTACCCGAAAAAAAATAAAAAAATAAATAAAAATAAATAAATAAAAAATAAAAATAAATAAATAAAGTAAGAAAATACGGGGTGTCAAAAGGAAATTTTTTCTATGCCATCACTATTATTTTAATTAGTTTCATTTATAGTCAGGTTTATTGTTTTAAAAAACGATGGTTAGAATTTTAATAAAACCTAAATCTGAATCATCGTTTTTTAAAACTAAACATTGCCGAAAATTAAATGTAGTTAAAATAAAAAGGGTGTTATTTAAAAAACAAACAAACTTTATTTTATTTTCGGGTGCGAAGTCTATGTTTGCCTAATCTCTTTTTTTTTGTGGGCATGAAGGTCCATGTTTGTTTAATCTCCTTTCTTTGTGTGCATGACGGTCCATGTTTGTTTCATCTCATATATATATATTTGTGTATTTAGGCAGCAAATTTTCTTTTAAAAATGTCAGATTAAATAAATTGAAAATATTATGTTTTCTTATTTTTAATAAAATCCTATCGTACTCACAAATAACCTTTCGCGTATTACTATCAAAAGATGTCAGAAATGAGCTGTAACATTGACAGTTATTATTTTCATTCATTTCTCATGGTAACCAAGTACATTCAACCTCTTTCCGAGATCATCTTTAGGGGTGTGAGTTATGGTAACAAATGTAACCGGAAAACTGTGTTGCTAAAAATTACTGTACATTTTTTCTGCTTCAAATATAACGGTTGACAAATTACTAGCGTTCATTAGAACGTGAAAATTATCCAAAATGGAATTTTTTTTATATGTTGTAATGTCATGTGTTAAAACATGAAAAAACTGTTAAAACATTACTACAGTATTAATAGCTGATTCTGTTGTTTTAATTAATATTGGCTCAAGAATCTGTAGTTTGTTTACTTTTGTTGTTTTCTTGGTATAGGGTAGTTGTATTATCGATCATTATTTTTTTCTAAACATTGTTTTTTGGCTTTAATTTCAGGTGAAAATAAAGACAAAAAATGTCCAACATTTCGATATTTTTTTATTGCGCTGGTTCTAAGCTTTCGGCTCACATAAGCCATCTTCAGAGAGGTTACAGGGACGTTAACAAAGACATGCACGATCAAAGACGATTTTTTCATGTGTTGACATAAAACATTGCTAAGTAAGGATACTAGTCACCGAATAGTAGACGCAGTTCGTAAATTTGTAATGCGGTTCTATGACGTCACACCGCGTGAGAGACCGAAATGTTAACTGAACCATATGTCTAAATGCAATGTAAAGTGTTATGAACAAATTGAAATGTGATTTTATTAAGTGTGGGTTTTTTGATTTAATGTAAATGGCCTCCAATATCTGAAGGTTCTTTTTACTGTGTGTATGAGTGAGTATTATTGCGTTATCGACTTAAATCTGTATAATATCACCTACATGGCTATGTTTTTCTAAGAAATGTTGTTTACTTGAACTCTGATCAGAAAGGTGACAGATAAGTCTACGGGAGAGCGTGGTTGTAGATAAACCAGTATATGTAGTGGGTTTATTATTAACACGAGGAATATGATCTCTGAACGGGCATGAAAATTGATACACTACATTGGTTTTCTGTAGAGGATTTAATTGTGTGGTTGTAGGGTTACTAGAGACATTGAGGTCAATTGTTTTACATTTTTATAATGTATGATGAGCTTAATTTGATTATTATTTTTTGGTTTAACATTTCTACGTATTATGCTTTTGAGTGTTGTTTCATTATATTTGTAATTATTATGCATTTGGTTGCAATAGTTTAAGTTAATAGTGCCATGTTTATTTTGATGTACACTGTTATTTTTTTTTATAATCGTTTCACCCCGAGCAAAGTATTTCACTGCCAGGATTGCGCAGGGAGTTACATAGAGGGGAAAGTGGTGAGAAAGGATGGTTAGATATAGGAAATGTCAGAAGAAGGGTGATAGACGGGTAAGGATATCGAGAATGAGGGTTGGGTAGATGGTGAGAGTGTTGGGAGAATAGATGCAAGTTAGTGTGATAGGAGGTGTCTACTGACCTTACATTTAAACTCCTGGAGATTGTAGCTGTCGGGAAAGCAGACATGCGAAAGGGAATTCCACAGGCGGGAAGCGCGAGAAAAGAAGCTGTTGGAATAGAAATTACGGTTATTATCAATGTTGCTAGAGGTATTATGTTTATTGAGATACATTTTATTTTGTTGAACAATGACGGAGTTAGGAAATCTATTGTTAACAAGTGTTTAATGTTGTGTAACTCTTTATAGAATATGGATTTGGAAGAAGGTATCATTTGTGTGCGTTGAATCAAGTTTTTTTTTATAACAGCTAACTTATATCGTTGGGGGTATTCACAATTATAATTAAGAAGACACGAGTTTATGCTAATTGGTTTTCTACATAGAGAAGTAATAAATCTATGTGTGCTAGAATTAATAAATACATCAAGAAATTTGAATGTTATTATTAATATTAAGTTCTAAAGTAAATTTGAGGGCGAAGAGATTTTCAAATTTGTTTTTAAGTTTTTTAATTTGATTAATGTTCTTAGCTAAATTGAAAATATCATCTATGTATCGTACATATATAGGGGGTATGTTATTGTCATTAATTATTTTATTTTCTAAATGTGCCATATTAATTAAAAAAGGGGGACCTTAAGGCGATCCCATCGCAATACCATCAATTTGAGTAAAAATATTACCTCGGGGCTCTTGAAAGGGTACATGAGTGGTGCATGCTAATAATAATTTTAAAAAAATAGTGAGTTTAATATTGATTGATGGGAGAATAGCATAATTGTATACATCATGGATAATGATGTTAATCGTTTCATGGACGGGAACATTAGTGAATAAGTTTTGGACATTCAAAGATGCAATTATTTGGTTGTTAGGTTTTACGGAATAGAGAATCTGTATAAATTAATTCGTGGAGTTAATACCATATTTACTTGGAAGGTAGGGAGTAATTAGTTTGTTAAGTGTTTTGGTATTTGTGTAGTATTTGTGAAATGATAGGTCGGAGGGGATAATCTTTTTTATGGATTTTTAAATTTCTATAAAGGTAGCCAGGCTGATAGTCACTTATAACCTTTTAAAGTTTATAGGATCTTATTTCAGCATTGTTTGCAGTAATAAGTTTATTGTTTTTTTTTTAAGTTGGGAGGTGGTACTGCTAGTTAATAGTTGAAATTGTTGTGATCGTCCAGAATGGCCTGTAATTTGGAATGATATTAATGTTAACAAATAACAAATGTAATGGTTTTATCGGCACGTCGAATAACAATATTTTTGTTATTTTTAGATGTGTGGCTGCTTTTATTAGAAGTGTGTTGATAACATCATTAGAATTTTTATGGTAACGGTGTTTGATTGATTCAGTTTTGAGTAATTCTTTTAAGTCTACCTGTGTAGTAATATGGTTGTCTTGTTCGAGATTAAGTATTTGTTGGTATAAGGCTTCAATTTGCATTTGTTTAAACATTAAATTATGTTTCTGTGCGACATGAAAATTTGGTCCGAGATTAAGGAATTCTATTTCATTTGGAATGAGTTGCTAATCCGAGAGGTTAATGAAGTTGTCATTGACGTTTGGTAAAAATATTTTTCCTTTATATAATTTGGTTAGCTTTTTTTTTAGATTACTTGTTTATGGGATTCATGTTTTCTTTTGTGTTGTATTGTATAATAAATCCAATATTTCTTTGAATTTTTCAGTTGTGCTAGAAGATTGTAAGATTTCTTTAATTCGTACAATTTCAGTGTTGATTAGTTATAATTCTTGTTTGGCTGTGTTTATTTGTCGTTTAATGAGGTTCCATTGAAATTCCTTGGTGTTGGGATCATTTAATGCTGCAGCAACATGTAACTTAAATTTAGTGTATCGAGGCAGCAGATAATTTTTTTAAACATATACTGTTACATATAACAGACACTAATATCTATTACGTTTACTCATGAGCCGTTCTAAACATATATATTATATCATATACAGAACAAACTATTAGATATATGCAATTTAATGGATATTTTTTATGAAGAATCTTTTTAACCATATTCTAAGGTGAACATTTTGCAATGTTTACATATGACATTTATTTCATTACATTTATTTAATGGATTTTGTATTCTTGAGAAAATTAATTATATATAGTTTTTCATAAGTAGTATGGTTATATATTGAAGAGAATGGTACACAAAAGAATAAACTATGTATGCAGGTTAATATATTGTATATTTGGGCAGCAATCTCTATTTTATGCAGGTTTCATTAAAATGCATTTTTAATAAAATATGGTTAATAAGAATCTATTTTAAGTTTACAAACAAATAAAATTTAGTTTTTAATACAATACATAAAAAAGTAATCTAAACTTACGAATACATATACGCACATGTAAATGAAGATATCTTGACGATCTTTACAGTACATCGCGGACTCTTTATTTGTGAATGTAATTTTTCTCTAAGACATTATAAAATAGATGATTTTGTAAGGTTAAATAACAAATACAATTACTAAAATGATTTTGCGATAGTAGAAAATAAATTAGTTTACGTTGAATTTACTAATATTTACATTCATTTTGTTTATTTACATCGAGGACGTAGATGGCTTTTATTCTTGTTTATTGTACAGTAACATATGCTTTAAACGCTTTTCTATAAATACAGACATAAAGTCGAATAGAACTTAAGTTTCATTTCGCTACATACCTTTTTTTTAGAAACGACGTACATTCGAGAATGGCTTGAATCGAAACGACGTAATCCGTGGTTTACTTGTATTTAAATAACTTTAGCTTATATATATATTTTACTTTTTGTTAATTTAATTGCATTTTGGACGCTTTAATATAATTCTTATTGAATTTATAATTAATCATTAAATACATATTTTTTACAGTAAGATTCACCCTACACAAGACCCGGGGGCGACTCGAGGAAGTGGGTTACATTAAGTGGGTAGTTATTATGAACCAGGAGGGGAAGATAACGGTCAAATCTAGAGTTGAACAGGTTAAGATTGTAGCGATCGGGGAAACATCCCCTTGGGAGTCTGTTCCACAGGGCGTTGGTTTGCAGGAAGAAGATGATTGAGTAGAACTTACTTCTCGCTGATGAAACTCAGAGGCAATATGGGTGATTTGATCCTATGTAAGCAGCATGGTGGGTACTAGCCGTGAAGTTTAGACCTGACGGAACCAAGGAATATAGCTCGTTGGAGCACTTTTCATGGAAGCAGCATTGAGATACTCTCCACATGTCGCCTGTTAGAGGATGGAAAAGTCTTCTCCAACAAGTATTCGGAGACGCTTTCTAAGTCCCTCAGGACTGGAAAGTGTGGACGGAGCAGCTGGCGGTAGATCGGGGTCTAATTGGTGGTAATGGCTTTTGAGGAATTGATATATATTTGTTAAATGTTTAAACAAACAAGCAACAAAACTTTATTTTGAAGCACATAAATTTGGCTGAAAAGTATAAAGTCTTTTTTTCGATAATATTATTACAGTACTGTATTCGCCGCGTAAAAAAAAAAAGAAAAAAAAAAGAAAAAAAAAGACTTTTTGTCCCTTAGTTAAAAATGCCTTCTCCTACATTTGGAACGAATGGGCATCATAATATACACATAATCACTGATCAAAGTTCTGATGAGTGTCTCCGTTGCCAGATTCATAGCCATCTTAGTTTAAAAACATAGAATCATCCTCATATTTTATGACCCTAATTTTCCCTCTAATAATTGTGCTAAGCTAGTAAGGCAGAAAAAAAGGCTTACGACTTGTTACTTAAGTATAAATGGCATCAAAGTCATTCACTTGCTTCGTTCTTGGTATATATTTTGTCGTATTTCTCTCGAAAACTCCTGACTCGCTTTTCCTGTCAACATTGTGAGAAAAAAACTTTCCAGTGTAAATGTATATTGCAAACTGTTTTATAGCTTCAAGGGATGCACATATTTTATATTATCAAGATTTCAAGAATTTGTTTCTTGTTTACAATTGTCTGAATCGCGTTAAAAAAAAAGAACGAATTTAAAGGCATTTTAACAGGAAAGCCAAACGTAACATCAGCCGACAATACTTAATTCTTGTTTGGTACATATTTTTCTTCATGAAATCATCTTACATAAGATGGCACAATCCTTCAGCATTTTATAAGAAGATGTTAAAAGTGTTAAAGCACTGTTTCCTTTTTAGATGTCAACAAAGTCTTTCTATCTATTTTTCTGTCTGTCTGTCTGTTGATAAACTGTCTACCTATGTATAAGTATAAGCATTTAATATTTGATAACATCTTTATATATATATGCATATATATATATGCGTGTGTGTGTGCGTGTACGTGTGTTCATAAGTGTACGTCTATCTATCTATCTATCTATCTATCTATCTATCTATCTATCTATCTATCTATCTGTATATATGTGTAGCAGTTCATATTTGGGTAGCATTATATATATATATATATATATATATATATATATATATATATATATATAAGAGAGGGAATAAGTACCTCCAGAAAGAATCCACTCATGGCCCCTTACTGGAAAGAATGAAGTACTCAATACCACGCATGGAGGCAGAACTTCATTATATATATATATATATATATATATATATATATATATATATATGGTATGGTATAAAATGCATTTTATACTTTCATCGTATTTTGCATGCTCAGTATCTGCTCATAACTAATGAGTGCTAACCCTTTTGGTCTGGTTGGACCTGTGAACAAGTGAAATTAAGACGTGGCTCCAAGCTCCTCAAAACTATCAATCTCCCGATCAGGAGCCTTGCTGCTGGATATAACAAAGAAAAGAAAAAATAAAAGAAATCTCAAGAAAAAAATGTAAACCCGCAAAAAACTATAAAACAATCAAACAAATGTAAAAAAGCAATATATATTATTTCATATTAAGGAAAAATTAACGGAAATTATTTCGCTATTATTGGATTTTCAATATATTTTTAAAATCATTTAATAACAATGAAACGTTAAATTTAAGTTAAATTTGTTTGTTTCTTCTAATATTGATTCAATAAAGCTAATCTTTTTTGTACAGTGATTGGGTTTTGAATTTGCTTTGATCGCATTAATAAGAAAATAAAAAAATAAGAAGGAAGAAAGAAAAAACACAAAGAAAAGGCTGCGTTCTACTTCAACGAAGAAATTATTGAGATATGAATTTATATTTGTCACTCATCAACGAACAGACGAAAATTGGATATTGAATGTTAGTAAGGTGAACAATTAAGCTGTAACTTTTTGTAGCATAGATATATATTCATTAACTGCTTAAACAAACAAGCAACAAAACATTATTTTGAACCACATAAATTTGGTTGAAATAGTTTAACGTGAGTTGTGTTCAATGATATTATTACAGTATTGTATTCGCCGCGTAAAAAGAAAATCTTTTTGTCACTCCGTTAAAAAAAGCCTTCTGCATTTGGAACGAATGGGCATCATAATATACACATAATCACTGATCAAAGTTCTGATGAGCGTCTCTGTTGCTAGATTTATAGCCATCTTAGTTTAAAAACAGAATCATCCTCATATTCTACAACCCTAATTTTCCCTCAAATCTTTATGCTAAGCTAGTAAGACAGAAAAAAATCTTAAATTGAATACGACTTGATATTTAAGAATAAACGACATCGAAGTCTTTCACTTGCTTCCTTCTTGCTATATCTCCTCCTTCTTCTATGTGCCTTGTTCTTTCAGGACATAGGCGATCATGGCTTTCCACGTCACCCTGTCCCTGGTGGCTCGTAGCACGCTTTGTCTTGTTACACCACGCAACTCCCGTTCTGTCATCCACCTGCTCAAGCCCTTCAAATATGTTATCCGCTGAATCCCATGTCTCTTTTTCCCTATATGTGGCTTTTTAGTATCAGGTTTTCCAAGCCCTCCTTCCTCATTGGATGTGCTAGGAACTTTAGCTGTCTTTTCTTGATGTTCAGTGTCGTATTTCTCTCGAAAACTCCTGACTCGCTTTTCCTATCAACATTATGGGAAAAAACGTTCCAGTGTAAATGTATATTGCAAACTGTTTTATAGCTTCAAGGGATGCACATATTATTTTATATTATCACGAATTCAAGAATTTGTTTCTTGCTTACAATCGTCTGAATCGCATTAAAATAAAAAGAAAAAAAGATTAAAGGCATTTAAACAGGAAAGCTAAACGTCACATCAACCGACAATACGTAATTATTTTTTGTACGTATTTTTCTTCATGGAATTATCTTACATATGTCGGCGTAATTCGTAAGCCATTTGTAAGGAGTTGTTAAAAGTTGTTTTCATGCAAAACAAGTAAAACAAAGAAACAAAACGGGACTGGATTGTCAACTCAGTATTGTTTATAATTATTTGGCTCCTCTCCATCAACAATGACATTTCTTCTTCTTCTTTGCTATGTCCCTTCAGGACATTGACGATCACGGCTCTCTACAAATATTCTGTCGTTTGTTGCTTTTAGTAAACCTATTTTTCTCGCTTAAACATCATTTCTTCATCCATTTACTCAAATTGTTTAGGTAGGTTATGAGTTGTTTTCCTCTTGCCATCAAAACGACCTTTGAGTATCAAATTTTCCAATCCTTCTTTCCTTATCATGTGCTCTAGAAATTTCAACTATCTTTTTCTGATATTATGTATAAGTGTAATTTTTACTTATATTTTCCCTAAAACTTCGTCGTTGCTCACATGTCTGGTCCATGAAATTCTCGATATCCTTCTGTCGAACTACATTTCTGTTGCTTTTCTTCTCTACTACATCTGTGAGGAGATTGTCCGGCATTCACTGTTATATAAGAGGATTGATATTGCGTAACAGTTCAGTATTTTTTTTCTAAGAAAATGTTGCTGTTTCTTAATATTTTGGTTGCCTAATAGTTCCCACAGATATTTGTGACGACAGGTAACTTCCTTTATTATTTAAAAAAATGAGAAACTCATTGTTAAGAGACACGGATGAGAAAAGTGAGAATTTAGTAGTTTTTTAAAAGAAGACCGCTAGACACAAAAAGTAAAATAAGTTGAAAAATCCCTAAAATTCCAAGGAAACCATTAGAGTGAATCAAGTAGCATTAGAATTTGTTCATATTTGATAAGCTACTCCGTAGAATTTACAAGATAGGGGTTAGTAAAATATATATACGCTACTCTTTTCGCTGCTTTTCCTACTATTGAATGCAGCATTTCGAACCAAGTTCTGAAAAGAATTACCGCAAGCAGCTTTCGTATATCAAGATGATAATAAAGAACGTGTTAAGCCTTGACACATATGAATGCCACATATGAATGTCACATATGAATGCCACATATGAATGCCACATATGAATGCTACATATAAATGCCACATATGAATGCTACATAAGAATGCCACATATGAATGCCACATATGAATGCTACATATAAATGCCACATATGAATGCTACATATAAATGCCACATATGAATGCTACATATGAATGCCACATATGAATGCTATATAAATGCCACATATGAATGCCACATATGAATGCAACATAAGAATGCCACATATGAATGCCACATATGAATGCTACATATGAATGTCACATATGAATGCCACATAAGAATGCCACATATGAATGCTACATATGAATGCCGCATATGAATGCTACATATAAATGCCACATATGAATGCTACATATAAATGCCACATATGAATGCTACATATGAATGCCACATATGAATGCTATATAAATGCCACATATGAATGCCACATATGAATGCAACATAAGAATGCCACATATGAATGCCACATATGAATGCTACATATGAATGCCACATATGAATGCTACATATGAATGTCACATATGAATGCCACATAAGAATGCCACATATGAATGCTACATATGAATGCCACATATGAATGCTACATATGAATGTCACATATGAATGCCACATAAGAATGCCACATATGAATGCTACATATGAATGCCGCATATAAATGCTACATATGAATGCCACATATGAATTATCGCATGTGATGTCTTTTTCAGTGCGTCTAGATTTATTAACTGCTGCACCTATTTTATGGTAGACGACAATCAAGATTTACAAGATGCAACCTACACTTGGGGAACAGTGAAACATACTTGGAAAACGACGAATGGAATGAAACATTGTAATAACACAAACAAGATTTTGTTTTTAAACATTTGACCTCAAGCAAGGCAGAACGACCACTGTTGTGCATGGGATTATATAAGACGGGAGTATTGAGAAAGAGGAACAAGTTACAGGGGGTGTCAGAGAATGGATAAGGGAAGGGTGAGAACATTGGTGCGAAAAGAGCTGCATGAGATTTGAGAGAAAAGAAAGGAGGACATGATACAAGGGTTGCCAAGGAAAGAATATGCGTCAAAGAGATAAGAGATGACAATTGATATGGCATTTATATTCTTGGAGATTGTAGTTGTCAGGAAAGCAAGTATACAGCAGAATATTCTACAGGCGGGAATTACGAGTAAAGAAGCGGCAGAGTAGAAGTTGCGGTTATATTTGAAAGGTTTCACTGTAAAAGAGTGTGACCTAGTCGCTAGTCTAGTAGATCGATTAAATTCATGCAGAGGGGGCACCAGGGAGCTAAGCTCATCGGAGCAGAAGTTTTGAAAGTATTTCTTGTTTTTACAGAACTTGTGAATTACGAAATGAAGAAGAAAAACAATTATTTGTTCCTTTCTTTGATCTTCACGCGTTACCATTGAGAGGTATGAAAAAATAAAACGTTCAACCTTTCATTATGTCTGAATATTATGCAAAATTCGGCATTAAGAAAATTTTGAAAACATTTTGAACATTGACTAGTATATGGCTCTACACCATTTGGCATTCTATTTATAAACTAAAGCGGGTCAGATAATGTGGGTGGAAGGCTGATATTCTATCTTATAAAAGTGGCCCTAATTTTAAAAACATGAAATGTACCAGGTTGGTGATATGATCTTGTAACAGTAAACCCTTACTGCGTTTGTTACTGATGTAAATTGTCAATATTTCTATTATTTCAGGTTTACAGAATAAAAAATGTGATATATAGAATAATATTTTTTTTAATCATGTCACCCCAAGCAAGGCATTCCACTGCCACTATAGCGCAGGGGGTTACACAGGGCGATAGACGAGGTAGGATGTACATAGGGGGAGAGTTGGAGAGAATGGGAGGGTTAGTGTGTTAGGAGGTGTCTATTGACCTTACATTTAAACTCCTGGAGGTTATAGCCGTCGGGGAAGCAAGTATGCGGAAGGGAATTCCACAGGCGGGAAGTGCGAGAAAAGAAGCTGTTGGAGTAGAAATTGCGGTTACATTTCATCGGTTTCACTGTAAAAGGGTGGGACCTAGTTGCCAATCTAGTATCTCGTGCAAACTCACACCTAGTGGGCACCAGTGATTTAAGTTCATCAGAGCAGAAGCCATGAAAGTATTTATAGAAGAGGCACAGGGAAGCCACGTCACGCCGGTGAGAGAGTGACTGCAGGCGGTCAGCTAAGTCGGTGTCAATCACGTTACAGATTCTTCGCTGTATTTTGTCAAGAAGCCCGAGGAGAATAGTAGGGGCACCCGACCAGATGTGGCAACAGTATTCAAAACACGGGCGGATGGTAGATTTGTATAAGTGCAGGATAGATTCAGGCGGAAAGAATTTCAGAGCCCTGCACAGAGAGCCAACTTTCATAGCAGCGGATTTAGCAATGGATTCGACGTAGTCATTCCACTTGAGGTCCGCTGAGAGTGTCAGGCCAAGCAGGCGTAGTGTTCTACTCTCTGGGAGGCATGCCTGTTCCATGCTAATGGGAGGGAGGTGCGGTCGTCTGTGGTGGTTCTCTGGGAGGCATGCCTGTTCCATGCTAATGGGAGGGAGGTGCGGTCGTCTGTGGTGGTTCTCTGGGAGGCATGCCTGTTCCATGCTAATGGGGGGGAGGTGCGGTCGTCTGTGGTGGTTCTCTGGGAGGCATGCCTGTTCCATGCTAATGGGGGGGAGGTGCGGTCGTCTGTGGTGGTTCTCTGGGAGGCCATGCCTGTTCCATGGCTAATGTGGGGGGGAGGTGGCGGGTCGTCTGTGGTGGTTCTCTGGGAGGCATGCCTGTTCCATGCTAAAAACTGAATAAACAGTCAGGGATTATTATTATTCAGTAGATCATTATGAATTGAAATTCAGCGGAATTAAATGGATTTGACTGTATTTTGTGAACTGTAGCTTCATATTAAGAAGAACATAACGAGAAACACACGCACATGTGCGGATAATAAATAGAGTGAAATGATTTCTCCTTTAGTATCAAAGATTTTATATTTACATGGTAGTCATGGTGCCAAGACATTAAGTACGTCAGTCTTAAAAAGGCATGTGTTAACGTGGAAAGAAATTATTAAAATTAGTCCTTTAAATCTGGCCAAATGAAAATGATGAAATAAAGTGACAGAAAGGACAAATAGTAAGAAGGAAGAAAGAGAAGAAACCAGAAGAAATGAAAAGAAAAAAGAAATTCCAAAGGAAAAGATGAAAGTAAGAAACAATAGTGAGAGAAAAGGGGGAAAATGAATAAAGATAAGAAAGAAAGAAAGAAAGAAAGAAAGAAAGAAAGAAAGAAAGGAAAACGAAGGAAGAATCAAATGAAGGGCCGGAAGAGAAGAAAGAAAGATGAAAGAAATGAAGAAAAGCAGGAAGGTAAAAATGAACGGAGGAAAGTAGGAAAGAACGAAAGAGGACTAAAAAGAAAGTAAAAAGGAAAGAAAGAGGAAAGAAGAATGATAAAAGAAAGGGCGGAATAATTGGAAAGAGAAAGACAGAGAGAAATAATCCCCAAAGGAAGAAAAAACAAAGAAAAGAGAGAAGAAAAAGAAAAAGACAGGAAGAAATGGAAGGAAGAAATTGTGATATAAAAAATAGTAAGAAAGAAGGAAAGGAGCATAGAGGTTTGGAATGAAGAAGGAAAGAAGAAAAGAAGGAACGAAAAAAAAAGGACGAAAAGAAAAAGAAAATGAAAGACGAGGAAGGAAGGATGGAAAGAATAATGGATGATAGAATGGACTGAAAACGAGTGAAGACGAAAAGGAAAGGGAAACCGATTCTCAAAAATGTTTCGAATCATTACTGAATATGGCTGATATTACTCGAAAACAGCATAGGTTTAAAATGTTTTTTCTAATATGCTTTTCATTCTGTTTTACGTCTGTTTAGCCACAACAGAAAGAACACTTCTTTTCATACAAAAGTAATCTAGGAAAAATTATCGGTTAGATGATTGAACAAAGAAAATATTCATTGCGCAGAGCCAACAATTAATAGATGCGCTGACGCTGGTTGACCAATGGCATTTGACCATTTTATTGCGCCAGTAGTTAAAGTATTGTTCAAGAACGAAGTGATATTTTCTTCTAAATAAATAAACATCAAAATCTGTCCGTCCTAGTGTCTGAAAACCCTCCACACTTGCTCTACGTTTTCCAAAGTGACAATTCTTGAAAAAAAAAAAAAAAAAAAAAAACGAGTTTTACTTTCTTTTTATATGCGGAACACGGGAAAAATAAGAGTGATTCAACTTTGTGGAAGTTAACGTGCTGTGTCTTAGTTATAAATATCTGAACTGGTTGAAGTAACGAATAAAGCTCTTCGGATATTTTTCTATGGTAATAGTCGTAAAACAGTAGCAGACTTGTAACTTGAAAAGGGGTTGCAGTGTTGAAAATATGTCATTCCCCACCCATACAAGACCACGTAAACTGTTTTGGATTCTGCCCAGGCTGTAAAATGAGGATAGACCACACCCGGGCCAATTACTTTATCACTACTCCGTTCTTTATTTAATTTAGGTTTTGTAAAGATGTAACATAGTATAAGGTATCAGTGATATAGACAATCGAACCATCTTATGACGACCAATAGTGGTATTTGTTGATTGATTTGTTATGTACGTTTTGTCAACCTTTTTTAGGTTATTCAAAGCCAGAAAATGTTTTTCTAGACTGTAAGAATCTTTGGAGATACTAAGGATTTAGGGACACTCGTCTAACTAATTAACCCATAGCTAAGGGAAGAAGAGGTGGAGTCATAGCTTTCTCAAGGATATTTGCGTGAAGGTTAATATAACGAACCCAAATGGAATTGGAACTCAGTTATCCGATTAACAATTCTGAGTCATTATCAGTTTCACCACTTTGCCCATCCAAGAGTACAACACCTGATATTTCCAAGCGATCCCCCAGCTAGGTACTAATCAGACTCGACGTTACTTAACATTGGTGATTGTATGGGAACCGGGGTTTAAACATAAATTAGCCGTAAGCCGATTGTATTTGAGGATAATACTGATGATTGTCTTAATAGAATCAGATATTAAAAAACAGTATTTTCTGGCTAAAATAGTAAACAAATAACAAAGAAGGGAGAATGAATGTTTAGATTTACAGTTGGTTTGGATTGTATTCATGTAATGGTATTGCAAACAGTGTAGTGTAGCTGTCATGGGCGCGTCATTCGGGATTTCGTTTCGCGATCACACCCCGGCCAAGGCTGTTGCGTTCGGTTTCGCATGGAAAGTTATCAATCTACCTCTTCCAGATAGGAATTGTAACAAAACTGTCATTCTTTTGTTGACAACCATTCTAGAAGGAGAAATCTGGATTAAAAACAGGTGGCCTAGCATTTGCGTAAACTTTTCATAAATTTAAAGAATCAACACATACGCTAGGCCTCAAAAACCTCCTCAGCCGGCCAAACATAGATATGAATGCATTATGGGAACCAGTAATACGGAATGCTAGACAATAATAATAATAACAACAAATTGTAATATGAGATATGGCAAAAATGATTTCTGAGACATTAGGTTTATAAGAATCCAAAATTTATACACTGATGTTTTCAAAAGCACATGGCCTAGTGAATAAAGGAAATGGTTGAAGTAATCCAGTGAGTTGATCCAAACAAGGTGTGAGTTCAATACGTGGCCAAAGCAGAGGTAAATAAAGACTTGAAAAACTTGAAAAGTTGAGTTAAAGAGGAAGTAAATGGAACTTGTATATGCAGAAGAGGCGTGAGAAAAGAACAATTTACTCTGGTGGATGAAATTCCAGTCACCTGAAAAAGGCCAGAGCATTCGACGAAACGTCGTGAATATGACAACAGAGGTGAGAACAACTGCCCAAACAATGTAAATAGTTACAATACCTCATCTCAGAAGTATAGGCGAATATGTGAGAAAGAAATCTTTGACCCTGTGCCTCTTCTACAAGTACTTTCATGGCTTCTGCTCCGATGAACTTAGATCACTGGTGCCGCCTAAGCACGAATTTGCACGAGATACTAGATTAGCAACTAGGTCCCACCCTTTTACAGTTAAACAGATAAGATGTAACCGTAATTTCTACTCCAACAGCTTCTTTTCTCGCGCTTCCCGCCTGTAGAATTCTCTTCCACAAGTCTACTTTCCTGATAACTACAATCTCCAGGTGTTTAAATGTAGGGTCAATAGACACCTCCACGGGGAAGCAAAAGAAATTTCTACGTACAAATGAGTGTGGATGACTCGTTGTGAATACACAAATATATACGTATTTGTATCGGTGTCCGTTTGAGCTGTAATGAAGAGAACGACATAAACATGTGTATATGTTTATACTTATATATATATCTATATAAAAAAGTGAGTGGATGAATTTTTGTATAAGCTGTCTTTGTGAGAAAAATTCGGTGTCGATGGAGTTTAACCACGTCACAAAAAAACTGCGTGAAAATGAAGACTAAAAATGAAATGCACTTACTTCCAATTATTCTCATAACACTCTCATCTACCCAACCCTCATTCTCGGTATCCTTACCCGCCTATCACCCACCCTCTGACATTTCCTATATTTAACCATCCTTCCTCCACTCTATGTAACCCCCTGCGCAGTAGTGGCAGTGACATGCCTTGCTCGGGGTGAAACGCTTATAAAAAAAAAGTCAAACCATAGAGAAGACAACGGGAAACCACTCTCCGATGGCCTAACAATTCACAGATAAAAAAGAAAAGAAATCTGTAGGAAGGCAACGGGGGAAACTACTGAACTACCTTTCTCAAGAACGAAAATTCACAGATATATTCCCAAGATGGCCTAACAATTCACAAATAAAAAAGAAAAGAAATCTGTAGGAAGGCAACGGGGGAAACTACTGAACTACCTTTCTCAAGAACGAAAATTCACAGATATTAAAAACGTATTCTGCATTGCTTACATTCTGAGAAGATATTCTATGAAAAATTAATTTATGTACGTTTAGGAATGTTTAGTTTCATGCCTTTAAAAATCCTTTGTACGAACTAACTTGAGCAGTCAGTCAGAAACATCCTATTGGCGCCATTTGCCGACTGTATAAGCATCAAGTTAAGCGCATATCAGCGCTAATGGTTGCGATAAATAGTACGATGTCATTAATAAATGCTGCGGTATCCATGATGGCAGGAGTGCCGTTGTGGTGGTTGAGAGGTGATCGCTTTGTTGTTCAAGAGAGTGGGTAGGGTTAGGGGAAAATGCATTTGCACCCACTGAACCTTTGCGCTCTCGATCGGTGAGGGTTTATTCGATGTGTCGGTGTAAGGTTTCGACATTTTCGCCATTTTAGTGAGCTGAACAAATAGACTTCAGCTGAGGGCCGCTGCTGATATCATGGCGGCAAAAGGTTTTGTTCTGCGCCAAAGTAACCCAGAGGCGAGAACAAAAAGGAATGACAACTTGGTTCCAATTAACAATCAGGGAGTGGCAGACTTCATTCTCTGCGAGAGTTTGTGCGCCCGCCTGGGTGTGTGGGCATGAATTTGGTGAGAGATAGGAATCTACGAATGAATCTCAAAATGGATAGAAAAGCGAACGGGGAAGCAAAAGAAATTTCTGCGTACAAATGAGTGTGGATGACTCGTTGTGAATACACAAATGTATACGCATTTGTATCGGTGTCCGTTTGAGCTGTAATGAAGAGAACGATACAAACATATGTATATGTTTATACTTATATATATCTATATAAAAAAGTGAGTGGATGAATTTTGTATAAGCTGTCTTTGAGAGAAAAATTCTGTGTCGATGGAGTTTAACCACGTCACAAAAAAATTGCGTGAAAATGAAGACTAAAAATGAAATACAGGCCAAAGGTTAAAGGTGTTCCTCAGGATTGAATAATTACTATTTTTCTCCCTTCCTTGGCTCAACTAATTTCTATTAAATTAAGATACTAAAACTGTTTAACTTATTAGTGTCTTGGGGTATTTTTTAGAGATGGCGTTAGTAAAATTTTAAATCTACAAACCCTAAAATTGCCAGTAAGGTAGATTAGACAAAAAAGCTAGAATTATAAAGAGATTTTCTAAAAATATCATCATCATCATCATCATCATCATTCGATTTCTGTTATGGTCACACTACCTGACCATTCTGCGTGAAGACCTAAAGCAAGTTGTATTGTGTTGTTATGACTACATTTCATGATTTGTCTTTCTACCTCCCATAATATCAATGCAGTTACATGGGCAGAGTTATTCTTAGTGTGTGAGCCATATTTATAAAGTCATTTTTTTGTATTTCTCTTAAGTTGGGGTTTGCAGGGATTTTTCAATGTGTTGTTGTGTTCTTTTTTTATCATTCCAAGCGCACCTACTATGACTGGTAATATACTTGTTTTCAATTTTCACATCTTTTCTATTTTGATTTCCAGGTTCTTATAATTCGATAGTTTTCCAAATTCCTCGGATGCTATGTTAAAGACCGCTGCGCAAGCCAAATCAATAAGCAGACAAGTAAGGATTAATTAATTAATTCATCATTATTATTGTTATTACTGTCATTATTAAATATATAGTAAAAAACTTTAAAAAAGAAAAATCTTCTGGTCTGAAGTGAACCAGTAAATTAATTTTGAAAAAGGCACGCAACTTTCAATTCTTAGGTTATTCTTCGAAATCCAGAGGGTAAATCCACAATATATATATATATATATATATATATATATATATATAAAAGATTAAGGAGTTAGTGTAAAGTGAGAAAAAAGCGACGAAAAGGACAAATAACCATGGCATCCTACATGTACGCACATCCGCAATGATGTGTATATGCGCACGAACGCACCCACACTATTTTTATAACGTTAGTTTTCGTAACGTTATTCTGAAAGGAACTTTTGGTAAATCGCTGCTATTGAGTTATAATATTTTGCTATCTTCGCGTAGACCGCATCCCTCCAATAATATGCAATAACGCTCTTGGAATAATTCTCTCGAGTAATTCAATCAATCCTTTCAATGACACCCAACACTGGAATGATACACAGCAAAGAATACACACAAACTTCCATCTAGATGCTTTATATACTAATATTTATGTTCACGTGATCCCCGTAGCACAATCGACTCAACGTTTACGTTTATTGCCTGGGTATCCGCGTTTGACCACACGTGTCGGTATCTACACTTTCGCCCTACATAACAGCATTGAAAAACACAAGAAATTGATCAAAAGTTTGAGTGCATATAAAAATGAAAAAATCGAAGCTTAAAACTCGTCAATTCTTGACATCCACTGACGAGTAGACGGATAAGTCCATCTACGAAACTCTGTAGTCAGGATGCTGAAGTCAACATTAACCAACTAAGTAACAAAAGTTTTCTTTATATTAATTCTCTCTTTATATATATGGGATAACAATATATAAATTTTTATATGAATTTTTATATATTAAGGGCAGCTTTGGAAGAAAAATGTATAACAAATGAAAATGTTTACTTGTGATGCATTACATCTGTTAGGGTTGTTAAGGATGAGAACATTTGTTTTAGCTTTTCACTGAAATTTTTTTGATAATTTATTTAATTACAATTTTTTTTAAAACTCTGATATGTCACTCAGTACATGAACCTCAGTGGAATATAGCATAGTTGCTTAAATGAGGAGATTAGAAAAAGGTGATATTTTTAACAAAAATGCCCGAAAGAAGAAAACGAGTATGAAGCAAACTTAATTAAATCATTGATACCTTTAGTAGTCTCTCTCTGTCTCTGTCTCTGTCTCTGTCTGTCTGTCTGTCTGTCTCTCTCTCTCTCTATATATATATATACATACATATATATATATATATTTTTCTCTTTCTATTTCTACATTGGGTATACTTGGGCAGCAATTTTTAATTCATGCAGGTTTGGTTGAAGTTCTTTTTACGATTTGTTATTTAATTTCTTTATTTATGACTATTTTCCTTGTTTCTCGGCAAAAGTTTTATCATGAATGGTTCAATGTCTTGTAAATGTTGGTTTTCCCCAGAAACCAGAATAATGGTACTAGTTCTAAAGAAATTAAATATATATATATATATATATATATATATATATATATATATATATATATATAGTCATCCTCAGACAGATCTGTTTCGTTGTATCACAGCTCATCAGTACGGTAGACATCCGATTGCTTTTAACACAGGAATGAATCTTGACCGAATTGGCGTCAGTTGGAGATTCTACCTCTGAGCTATGGGTGCTCGGTAGAAAGAGGTAGACTTTTTAGCGTGTATATTATCATTATACACGCCCAAGAGCTGAGAGTGTTCTAATTGAATGAACGATGCGTCGATGCTAGAGTAGCTACTGTTTTTCAAAGTCTACCATTCTTCCAGAGTGCTCAATCAGGGTGTGAGAGCGTAATATATATATAAGAATTAGGCTAGCGTATATATATATATATATATATATATATATATATATATATATATACATATAGGAATTAGTCTAGATTATAAAAAAATTATTTTAAAATTCATTCAAAAATTGCGAAACTACCAGCGCCTCGTGCATGTGCATGTGTCAACAATGTCACCAAACCCATTTAATTTTCTGTATAATCCGTTGCTTTTGTCGTGGCAAAGATCTTTTATATATTCTTCCCATCACACATGAAAGGTAAAATGAAAGCAGCAGCAACAACAACTATAATCACAACGATCTTAATAAATCTTCATAATCACTACTACTTCTACTAATAATAATCTTTACTATGATAAGGAGATGTCCGTTTGTCTGTCCGAAGCCATAAATAAGGAGGAGATAATTAAAAATTAGTGGAGTTATGTCCCTTAAGGCATGAGTGTCAGCCGAGATCATCAGCCTCTGCTGACATCACAGTCATCCACACCATCAACCACGTTCTTTCATTCACCTTCCCCGTCTTAGTCAACTTCTCACGATTGATGACATTTCAAGAGACGCACATACACCAATAAATAGATAAATAAATAACGATTGAAAATAAAGCAAATGACAAAGTGTTGTCGTGTTTAAAATAAGCTAATATCGGAATTAAACAATAATGCTGTGTGTGGGGCTGATAAAATAGTTGGTACAATATACATATGATGGAGTTGGGCCCAGTTGCATAATATACGTAATAATAATTTTTGCAATAACTTTTATTAAAATATAAATAAAAAATATGTATAATTAATAGTAAAACTGATAATATTATTACTTCATTTTGTATCATGAACTGCTTTTAAAAGAAACCCAATAGGTTCATAGGCGGTCTAATATATTGACGGTGTTTCTATCGTCAACATGTTTAAATGTCATGCTTCTTCAGAACATTCCTAATGAGTATCTTTTTTGTTGGAAGTTGTTGATAAACTATTCAAAGAGCCTGTTTTGTCTTAACAACAACAAAAAAAAAAACAAAAAAAAACTTTTGACTATCTCAGTCATTATAACGAACAGAAAGTTTTAAGTTTGGCATACAAGATTGTCTTAGCAACATCCTGGTATTTATTTTCAAACCCTACGATTTAAATCAAACCATTTTGTCTCCAGAATCTATCTTAGATATATGTGTCTACCATTTTCCCATGCTTAGAATATTGCTGTTACATATGATCCGATGATCAATTTCTTGATCAGATCCAAAGAAGAATTATCAGCTTAAAACTGGAAAAAGAAATGAAGAAATGCGTTCTGGAATACTGTCAGCTTTCCGTGAGAGTCCTCTTGTTTAAACTGAGAGAGAAGACCCTTCAACGTATCTATTATAGTAGTTTATGCACCAACAACACTAAGCATTGTGGAAGAAATAGAATCATTCTACTCCATACTGGACAATGCAAAGGCTCAGTGCAAAATCCAAGAAATTAGAATTATAATGGGTGACTTGAATGCCAAGGTAGGTGAAGAGAGAGAAGGGGAGATGACAGGCAATTTTGCGTTAGGAATCCGCAACGAACGAGGAGAAAAATGGGTTCAATGGTGCACAGCAAATGACCAGGTAATAACTAACACCTGGTTTCAAGAACACCCACAACGTCTATGGACATGGAGAAGCCCAGGAGGTGACACGAAAAAAATAGACTATATAACCATAAACAGGAGATTCAGAAACGCAGTGGTTTAATGTAAAGCCTATTCAGGTGCCAACTGTGGAAGTGACCACATGCAAGTCATCTGTAAACTAAGGGTGAAACTCCGGAGAATGAAGAAGCCTAGTACAGCACCAAGATTGAAATACAACACGCTCGTGAATGACCTCAACCTGCAAAAAGAATACAGTAACAGCGTGAAAAACAAATACAAAAACAGATTGGAAAAGGATATATCCGAAATGGGAATAACTAAAGGAAGCTATAGTGACATAAACAAACAACATGGCTCCAGAGGTAATCAGACGCAGAAGAAAAAACGAGTGGATGGCTGAAGAGATTCCTGCATGATGCAAAGGATTAAGAAAATGATGCCAAGACATGGAATGGAATACAGGAAACTACACAAGAAAATACGGAACAAATGCAGACAGGCTAAAGAGGAATGGCTCAACGACAAATGCGCAGAGGTAGAGAGTTTTGCAGTACTAACAAAGCAGACATGCATAAAAAATAAGAGAACTGACAGGACAAAATACCTGCTCCTTAATAGCATGTATAAAATCCAAGGATAGAACGATACTATTGGAAAAAGAGGAAATACTCCAGCGATGGGAAGAATATATAAAAGTTCTTTTCCACGACAAGAGAGAGCAACCGATAATATAGAAAGATGAAGACGGACCTGAAATATTAAAATCCGAAGTGGAATCTGCAATGGCCAAACTGAACAGAAACATAGCAGCTGGTCCAGAGGGCATTGTAATAGAGCTGCTGATAACTCTGGAAGAATTCGGCATAAAGAAAATTACAGAAATAATAAATGAAATTTATAATAGTAGTGTAATACCAGACGACCTATGCAAGTCGATTTTCATAACACTGCCTAAGAAGCCAGGTGAAAACAAGTGCGAACTCCACCAAACTATCAACTTAATGAGTCATATCACAAAACTGATCATCCGAATCCTGATGAATAGAGCGAGAAACAGAATCAGGCCAGAGATAGGACAAGAACAGTACAGTACAGTATTGTCAAAGACAATAGAACAAGGGACGCCATATTTATGATTACGGGGCTCTCCGAAAGGGCAATACAAATGAACAAGGACTTGTGTCTATGTTTTATTGATTATGCAAAAATACGTTCGACAAAATACGCCAAACATACTTGATGGAGATGCTCAGCAGCCTCGACATATTTGGGAAAGACATAAGAGTAATTAAGAATCTCTACTGGCAGCAAACTGCCTGCATACGGAGAGGTAACGAATTCAGCAGATAGAAAGGGGCGTAAGACAAGGATGCGTCTTTTCACCGGATCTGTTCAATTTGTACAGCGAGACTATTTTGAGGACCTTAGATGTTATGCCAGGATTTGTAATCGGAGGCCACAATTTGAATAAATAAAGTACGCAAATGATACAATGCTGATTGCAGACACAGAAAGGAAACTACAAGACTTACTACAGAAGATACCTGAAGAGAGTGACAAAAAAGGACTACAAATTAACTACGAGAAAACCGAATGCAAAAAGAGCAGTCCAGAATGCCAAATACAGGTAGGAGATACGAAAATCAAGCAGGTACAAAAATTTAAATACCTGGGAAGTGTTCTAACAGAAGACGGAAAGTGCGACACCGAGATCCGAAGGCGAATTGGCATGGCAAAGGAAGCGTTCTAGAAGCTGAGTAAAGTATTAAGAGACAAGAAACTTTCACTAGAAACAAAGAAGAGAGTACTAGATTGCTATGGGATGCCAGTTCTTCAATATGGCAGTGAATGCTGGACAATATTATCAAAGATAAAGGAAAAATTTGAAGCAGCTGAAATGTGGTTCTACAGAAGGATGCTGCGGATATCGTGGACCGAGCATGTGAGCAATAATGAGGTTTTGGAAAGGATGAAAACGAAAAGGAAATTAATATTGAGCATCAGGAAGAGACAACTAAAGTTCCTGGGACATACAATAAGGAAGGAGGGTTTGGAGAACCTGATACTAACAGGCCAGATAGAGAGAAAAAGAGACAAAGGTAAGCAGCGGATAACATATTTGAAGAGTTTGAGCAGGTAGATGACAGGACGGGGTTGCGTGGTGTTACAGGAGAAAGTATGCTCTGAGCTACCAGGAATGGGAAGACGTGGACAACCATGATCACTTACGTCCTGAAAAGACAAGACACATAGCAGAAGAAAAAGATGAAGATCTAGCGGCTTGATTTCAAACACAGTCGCTATCTGATGTCCTCCTGATTAGTTTTTTCTCTTTCCGTTTATTATTGATGTTTATGTTCATAATTCTTCCATACACTGTAATCTCTTTTGTCTTTGGTGCTTTACTGTTTTGCATGGAGTGAAACCGATTAAAAAAATCAGTTACATCATGTCTATATATATATATATAGAGAGAGAGAGAGAGAGAGAAAGAGAAAGAGAGAGAGAAAGAGAGGTAGAGAGGGTGACAGAAAAAGTAAATAAAAAAGAGAAGGACGGAGAGAGTCAAAAAGAGAGCGCACTACAGCGTAGATAAAGACAGTTGTTTGTCTTAAACGGTTAAATCAGGTTCTGTATCCTAACGATCTATTAAGGGCCAATTCAACCCTGAATTACAAGTGACCGTTTGAAATTAAAATCTCTCTTTGTTTTGTAAAAAAACTTCTCAAATTTGTTTTCATTTCATCCAAGTTTATTTCATTAAAGTATAATTTATAAATTCAACGTTTATCACACAGATACAATCGACTTTAATTTACTGTGTGCTTTTTAAAATTTTACTTTTAATAAACTTTATTTCAAATAAAATTTTAAAATGTTCTCCTCAGAATCTGTCTTGTACCGTTATAAATTTACCATTCTTCCATGTATTGAATACTGTTGCCATATCTGGTCGCTTGCTCTGGCAATTCACCTCGACCAAATCAAAAGAAGGATCTGCAATGTAATCGATCCTGACTTGGTATTTTGGTTTAAGCACTTTTCTAACTGATGTGACGTAGCTTCCTTCTTTTTTTCCTACAAATATTTTCATGGCAACTGCTATGACGTGCAGAAAAAAATTCTGACGTGAATTTAAGTGTGATACGAGATTGGCACCCAGTTCCCACCCTTTTACCATTGAAATAGTTAAATGCAACCGCCACTTCTGCTCCAACAGTTTTGTTTTCTTTACACTTCTCGCATGTTGACCTCCCTTCTGTTTACTTGCTTCCTTGATAGCTATAATCCCCCGAAAATTAAATGCAACGTCAGTTACCATTTTCTATCTTCTTGAATCTCGTTCATCTTTAACCTTTTCTCAATTACCCCTGTAACCACTTAAATAATCTTTTCTCTCACTAGCACCCCCCCCGCGCACTAATAGCGAGACCCCGCCTTGCTTGGGGTCAAATGATTATAAAAATTAAGATTATCTTAAAATAAAATTGAAGTAGCATACAAATACACCTAATTCATAGTTGTACTTAATTTTCACGGAAGCATGTCCATTAGATATGAATTGTCAAACCAAGACTAGGACAGTTACTAAACTCCGAAACATGGGTAAAAACCCGAAACTAAAATATCTGACCTGGCTCTTGTAAAGATAGAAGATAGCACTAAGAGTTGGGTAATTACTAGAGCAGTACAGGGAACCAACCATTTTCCTTGCATCTTTAGTGACGGTTCGTATGTTTGAGGTGTGGGTTGATTAAAAAGCCCACTACTCGCACAGGGCCTTATTGTGGGAACATCCGTTATATACTGTCTTTGGAGCTGAACAAGCAAAGAGGAACACATATATATAAATATATAATCGTATATTTTTATTCTTCCTCGGTGACGTTTGTGTGGACTAGAAGGACAGCCGGAGAGAAATCACACACACGAAGGGTTCGTTGGGATTCGTTAGCCAGTCTCTGACGCTTCAGCCAAAAATTCTAGACTTTAAATAATCTTAAAACTCCCACGCATTTTTGCTTTTTTGGGTTGTTTTTTTTTTTGACGTCATCTTCGGCCTGATATGTCTGTCAAACCCCTTTGTCCTTAGCTGAATTTTATCTATGTATCTGTCAACCACATTCTATTGGCCATCGCTTTTAAAGCCGGTTGTTGTTTGTGGTCTTTTTTTGCAATTGTTGACATCATCTACGGTCGGATATATCTGTCAACCACACTTGTTCTTTGTTAATCTTATCTACGACCGGATGTACCTGTCAATTATCTCTGCCGTTCAAGGTAATATATTACACAATCACTTATCGTTTTTGGTGACAGTTCAGGATCTGATCTGCTATAATCGAATGTAATTAGTTTGGTTTATGAGGCATTGAATGTAACTAATTAGTTTTCACCATTGAGATATCAGAACTATATTAGTATATATATTACATCATATATAAATTACAAAGCACTTTTTGAATCGGAAATTTAGACATATGAAAAAGGTTGCCAGGGCCAAAAAGATCGAGAAACATTATAAAGAACAAATACAGTCTGGACAATTGTCACGAAATGGTCACTTTTATTATCCAATAATGCATTTGTTCAGCCAACACATGAATCCAAATAGTCACATTTATTGAAATTTTTAGATTTATTTGTGTTCCACAATTTTATAGAAAATTCATGTTTTCGTTTTATTAAAATTTGTTTTCTTATTTTTCATTTGGTTTTAAAAATTAAATTTTTGATAAAAGTCTGTTTTAAAATCCCAAAAATGAATCGTTGGATTTCCTTTGCAGTGATTTCATTTCTTTCGTCTCTGTCGTAACGGGTTTTTTAATGTTCACACTGAGAAATAGAATCGGAAAACAAGACCCAATCTCAGTAATGAATAAAATAAATAGTAGAAGAGAAAAAGTAGAATAAATTTAAAATAAAAACGTTAAAAAATGCACAGATTTAGTCAAATGATGACACA